>VXBB01014828.1:58127-173177 GCA_013399915.1 Illadopsis cleaveri
GCGGAGCGGCGACGGCCGGAGCGCAGGTACCTCGAGTGGGCGGGCAAAGGCGTGGGAGAAGCACCGCCCCTGCCCGAGCTGCGCCATCAGGAACTCCCCCTGGCGCTCCCCGCCTTAGCGCCGCTGCCCGCTGGCGGCGGAGCGCGGACCGTTAGCAGGGAGAGCCGCGGGGCCATGGCGGTGAGTAGGCGCTGATGGCGAACCGCCGCCTTCCCCTCCGCGGGGCGGCGACAGGGGTGCGAGGGGACAGGGGCAGCGCCGCGTCCTGCCCCCCGATGCCTGAGGAGCGGCGCTCCCCGCCGGGGAGGACCGGGAGCCGGCGCCTCCGACGGAGCCCCGCGAAAGAAACTTTCTGTCTCACTCCCCTCCGTCGCTCGGAGATGCCTCTGCCGGCCGGGGCGCGGGGATCCGCCCGCTGTCAGCGCCGGGCTGCGGCGCGGCGGCCGCGGGAGGAGGCAGGCGGTGGTTGAGCCGGAGAAAGAAGCAGATGCGGAACACGACCATAACAGCTGAGCCGGCTGTGACAGGCGGGGAGGAGAAGGCAGTGGTGGTGTTGGACACCTCTTTCTCGTTGTTGTTGTTGTTGTTCTTATTGTTGTTATTGCTCTCCGCCTTAGCCGTAAATGTTCCCTCATAACGCCCAGCTAAAGGGATTGAGCTTCTCTGTGTAGGTAAAAACAGTCTTCCCGAAAACACGGTAATCATCTTGCCGACTCCGAGCAGAGGCATTATTCTTTCTGCCTGATTTGCTCCCGATTTCCCCCTCCCTGAGTGTCGCCCATCCTAAACAGAAACTTTGCGTTGCTTCCAGGCAACTTAGAAAGTGAAACTAAGTATAAGCAAAAATGAAACTTTACAGCTGATTTTTATTGTGCTAAGTAAAAAAAATAAGCAGCAGAAACAAGAGAAAATCTATTTGGCAGGAGAAAATGTTACAAATGGCACCTCAAGACGTGTTAGTCATTTGTTTAACCCTGTCAAAGGCAATTTATTAGACACCTTGCATGTCAAGTGTTATTCTAGAACATTTCACGTTATGAAGTAATTTCTGTGAAATGTTCTTTGTTTTCAGAACTTAAGTCTGCACTTGATCAAATACATACCTGATTTGAAATGCCTTGAATTTTCAAGGAGACTTAAAATCTCTAAATTTTTTGCTGCTGAGTACTTGGCAGCTTCTGTCTTAGGAGCTGTAGGACCCAGTTCTGCTAAGCTTTCTGCTTAAAAGAAGCTGTTTTGTTGTTATGGCAATAAGAAACTTTCTGCTTTATACAGTGTAGAAATTTAACTGATGTGAATCTGCATCCATAGATGTGTTTATTTTCTGTGTTGTGAAATAGTATGAGTCACAGCAAATCAGTGGTCCTTAGAATTCAGAGAGGATGATCAGTTACATTTTTCTGCCTCTTTTTTGTTTTTTAAGGAAATGGTCTCAAATAATTATGAAATTTAATCACATGATGAATGGGGAAGTAGGAAGCCCTCAGGTAGGGAGAAAGCTGTACACACATGTGAAAGTCAGAAGTAGGTATCTCCAGCACTCAGTGTTGGCAAATTGGATAGTGTTCTTGACAGCTGGTGTTTGTACTAAGCATGAAGGAGCAGGAAGGATGCTGGTCAAGTTTGAAAACATGGCATCTAGTCTAGCTTCACTCTGTGGACACAAGCCATCTTGGCAGGCATATATTCAATCTGGTAGTTGTTTGTGCAAACTACACCAGAATGATTTTGTTGGTGACTTTGGGGGAGAAAATTGGTGTGCTGTGTCAGTTCCACAGGGGCACTGGACAGTGATTTTTAGCAGATGAAGCCCTGGTTAAGAGAGACAGAAATCCTTGTCCTCAGAAAGGCCAGGACTCAGTGATCTGTTGCTTAGATCACTTGGTCAGGGGGTGAGCAATCGGCTTTGAGCAGAGTCACAGGCTGACTACTGTAGATGATAATATTAAAACAGAATTAGGTGAGTGTCTCAGGGTTTTTTCAGGGCAAATGGAGCTCTTCTGCGGCTTTTTGATGTATGACAAGCTCTAGGTGTATGAGTTACATGAGGGTCAGGTCACTACATCCAGCACTAAAGTTATCTGATTTCAGTCCATTAGTGGCATTTCTACCTTTATGAAGTTGGAGATTCTACTGGTTTGTGAACTTAAAACTCGAAAGCTTTAGATTTTTATTGGCAGTGATGTAATGGAGCTGCAGAAACTTTTAACTTCAAACCTCATTTGCTTTGGGCTGTGTGTCCTGTGGATCTTGGGGTTCTTTTCTTTGTTAAAATTTGGCTTATGACCATTTAATTTTACTTGAATTTGGACCTCCATTGGCTAACTCAGTGTTATGCTGATGATCATTTTGGCTGAAGATCTCAAAGAGATCCTTTGGAATTATTATTGCAGCTTTAACTGCTTAACTGAACATGTTTCTGCAGTGTTCTGTCATAGGACTTGAGAAAAATTCTTAAAGCCTGACTTCAGGAGAGGTTCAATTTTTCATCCTTGTCAGTACTTTGTCATAGATGGTTTTAACATCCAGATGCTCTTAGATGATGCCACAATTTCCCTTGCTGGCGGATCGCTTCTGCAGTAGTGTATACTGTTGTACATGTGTTGGTCTCTAGAAATAGTGAATTCTGGGAAGGTGTTACGTGCTGGTGTTCTGGTTATCTGTTGATGCCTCTGTCAATGGCAAATCCTGTAACCCAGCCCCATCCCCCTTTTTGGGTTGAACTGGCAAACGTGCAGTCTTGATCATTCCCAGACAGACACCAGGGAAGACAGTTTTTGTGAGGATGCAGGCCTACTTCCTAGACAGTGTTGTCTGCATCCATTGATGGTCCTTGTCAGTGCCTTCTGGAACCTCAGGAATTCTTACCTTCCTCTAGCAACTTTGCGTCTTTTTTTGACCTCCAGTGTCTAATTGTTGTGGGATTTCTAGTTCAATCTCTGCTAAAAATGTCTGCAGATAACGCCATGTTCCATCAGTGCATTTCTGTTATCTAGAATATGAATTGGATTGTCTCTGTTATAGGTGTCAATAACACTTCTTTATTTTATCATTGATTTCTTTAAGAGTGTTGGCTTGGGGAAATTCCCAGGCAATTTGTAGTAAAATTCAACTTCACTGCCATTTAGAGTGCATGAGTTGAATTGAGAGCTGATGTTTTTCCTGTAGGACCAGATCTCAGTAAAAATGGGTTTGACTTGGACTGTCAAGTATTTAGTTTAACTAAAAGATACTGTGTGTATCTCAGGAAAGCGATAATAGTTTGGAATGAATACACTGCTGCTTTTTTCTGTTCAGCAAACATGAACAATGTTTATTTTGCGCATGGGGCCAACGTTTCCTGAGCGACAGAAATGACTGGTTTTTTGCTTGTTCTTTGCCATATGCAGTAAACTTTGAGCTTCCTTAATGCTGATGTTCACTTGATGTCAATAGAAAAACACTATCAGCCTTTTTCTTAATCTTGTCTATTCATGAAGTTTAATGTTTGTGTTTACATCCAGTAGTATTTCGGATTGTTATCCTCGGGTCTGTATTTTGTGGGGCTGATGCAGTAGCAGGATGTTTAGGAAATGTCTGTAACACTTAATACTATTACATGTTTCTTGGAGGTTGTCATCTTTAACTGTTCTGATTATTTTACATTTGGTTTCAGATGGAACAAATATTTTTGAAGTAATTTGGTTTGTCCCCCGGAAATCTGGTCCTATTCCAGCTGCTGGCACACTCTTGAGCCTGTAACCACTGAAAATCTGCAGGCTTTTTGCTAACCTGTCATAGATGACTTTAATGAAATGTAAATTAAAATAGCATTTGCTATGCTCTTTTTGTCAATAATGAAATAGAATATTTAGCTGTTCCTTTCATGGTGGACTCTTGATGACACTTGTTAGGTTATGCACCTTTTCTTGGTTGTATTGATAATCAGTTTTGGTTACAACACATGCTGCAGAAACTGTTGGTCTTCTTCACTTTGATGGCACAGTTGTGTAGAGGATTGTGTTATTACTCTTCTTGGATGTGTTGATTTAGAAAGCTTTTATATTCAGAATTGCAGTACCTCAGGAATGGAATATCCATTTATTTTCTAAATACTTTATTAATACTTTAGCACCATGCTCATTAGTGATGTCTTCGCAGCACATTTCAAACTGAGTTAGGCTGGACATGCTTAGCCATCCTTGTTCATGGCTCCAAGGAAATTTTCACTGTTTATGTCTAGGCAAGCACATTTTTTGGTCTGTCTCACCAGACCTACCAATCTATCTACCAGTTTGCTTAACAGAATTTGTATTTTTGTCTCCCTTTAAGTTTTCACTTTTTCAGGATATGTAGACCTTCTGCTCATGCTGTTCTGCAGTCAAAACATCACTTAGGTTAACTTTGGCATCCTCTCTTTCAGTTTAGTGCCTCCAGCGTCAAACACCACCCCAACAGCAGTTTGCAGAAGTTAAACAGGAGCACTGAATATGCCTATGGTGTACCTCCCCCCAAATTTGCTGCTAAATTTGTTCCAAAACATTTAGGATAAATGAAAAGATACGCTGCAAAAGTCTGCATTTATAGACAGTAGAAAATATTATACCTTATTATATATTTAATTACTTGGGGCATAACAAATTGTCAAAAACTAAATTACCTACAAGTCTGCAATCCCAGTTTGACCAGTAGAGGTAATTTTTATTAGCCATTAATAAGAGGAGCACAGCACTTTCTAAGATGTAATAAATGTCGTCAACAAGGTCCAGAAGGATTTACACTGTGACAGGTATGGATAGGTAGTAACTTTCCATATTCTATATGAAAAGGAAGTGAAAAGGAATATGCAGGGCGTGAATGTTAACTTTGCCTTCTGCATAACAGTTCATTTTGAATCTGCTTTGGGTTTTTTTGTACCTGGGTTGAATTTAAATCTGTGAAGCTCAATTCTTGTTTGCTTTGGCTTTTAGATAACTTGAAGTGAAAATGAACTTAATCAACCTTGAGCTTTACTGTTACCGGCAGTAAAAAGTAAAAAACACTGGTTCACAAGTGTAAATATTCCCTTGTAAATGGAGTTGAGTTTCCCCAGTGTATAGAGCCAATGTCTGTGCTATACGATCCTACAGCATGGGCTGCTGCCCAGCTGTTGTCTCATTTCCCCTCACTAGTGTAGCATACTCCATACCAGATCTTACTCCTTTGATTATAAAATAAATCCTTCTTTTCTAACTTCCAGTTTTTAAACTGCAAGGTTTGGTTTTTGTGGTTTGTTGTCCTTTTAACTGGAAGAACTGTATCTACTAGATAACTTCACAGAAGGAAATGGACACAGTAGAATAGCAAGTAGGAGTAATTTTACTCTGTGACAGAAGAACACATTTTAGGTAGGGATAGGAAATCAAGTAGTAACGATCTACAAGAAGTGTGCAGGTAGCTGGAAACTAATCTGTGAGCAGAAATTGAATGGATAAGAAGGTTCAGCACAAACGTTGGTGACTTGCAATGTCTTGGCAATGAGAGAGGGCTGTGACTGTAACTAGTCTGTAATACTTCAAAATACATATTGATAGGCTGTTAGGGGACTTTTTTACAGTAAGAATAAGTGTCATAAAACACAAGAGTTACCATGCCTCTGAAAGTCCTGTAGAGTCTATTAAAAATGTAAATGGGAAGGACTACACTGTAAGAAAAGTATTTACCCATTTAGTCTAGTATGAAGGTGGATTGAAGATGTTGAAATGAAGTACTAAGAAGTTAGGACTAAAAGAAGCTGTGGAAGTGAGCAGTGGCTGTTTGCAATGATTAATCTTAGACGCATATGAAATGTATTTTGTTTTAATTTGTTCAGGCTTGCTAATAACTGCCCCCTTTTAAGAATATTAGTTTATATGCACATTCCCCTCAGTGGTGGCATTTCAATTGTGAGGATAAATTACCATAAATCAAGTAATAGATCTTTAAAGTACCCCAGTACATTTAAATATGTACATCATGGCAATACAGCTCAAAACAAATCAGTTTCTGACTTTGTGACACTATTGTTAACAAACTGACAGCTATTCGGTGTTGCAACTTCATATGTAAAAGAGGAAGCTAAGAGCAGCTTTGTCCTCTTCGCTTGATTGGGCAATCAAACTAGTTGGTCCCATGGTGTTTTGATTAATTAAAATTTTCTAGGAGGATGGTGTGGAACTTGGGAGAAGGGATTGCTAATATCACCTGAGAAACCCGCTCTCATTTTGCTGGTCTTCCCCTTCAGTAGTTGCAGACGCTCCTCCATTGGAGAACTCTTGAATGAGTAGCACATTCAGGCTTCAAGAATTACCTTCAGATTGAGATGCTGATTGACTGTTCTCCTTTTTTTTTTTTTTCTGTTTTCCTATGGGGTTCAAGTATCTGCTTCTGTACCATTGTGACTGAGTTTAATATTAGGAAAGTGAAGCACCTAGCAGGGTGCCTCTTGACCTTTTTTACTATCATGGTCTGCAGCTTCTCGAATGTGATGCATTGACACTGGCAGAAGCAGCTTCTCCTGAAGCACCTCCTCTTTGTTTATTCCTGCATTTAGCATTCACTTGTGTATTTGCACATTTTTCTGTAAAGCCAATCGGGAAACTTCTGTGTTAAAATTGACCAATTCTTATATGATTAATTTTAAACTGTATCTGTCCTACAGTTTAGTTCACTTTGTTGACCAGTTGCTTGCAGTGGTGCAAGTGGGATCTGCTAGAATGATTTAGCAGAACTGACTTAGAGGAGTTTAAATTCTTGTTAATAGAAAGCCCTTCAAATGTGTTTGTTAGGCCTTTTGAGGCCTTCTTTTTTTGGTGAATTTTTACTCTTGGGAAGTAGTTTTCATATGTCTGTATTGATTTGTCATGTTCTGTTGTTGTCCTGTTCCTTATGGAAGCAGAGATCTACAGCTTTTCCAGAAGAATCAGTGGAGAGAAATTTTAAAGTCTCTCTGACTTGTAGCCACATTGATCCTATGTCACCTTACATTTGGATAGCACAGTTTTCATTTCTCAGAATGAGCAGGAAAAAGCTGTTTCGTAAGAGTTCTTTAAAAGCTGCTCATTCTGCTTGAGTCATGCACTCTTTGTAGCTCCAACACCAGCAGCTGTCTTTGCAATAAATTTATCTCACTGACCAGTTGCAGGCATTGATAGAAATATATCCATGTTTTTAGTTTGCCTTAAAAGTATCATACAAAAAATTATTTTGGAAATTTCTCATTGCTACTCACAGCCTCAGAGAAAAGAGAGTCAGTGACAAATGAGGAAGGAGCTTGATTCTTGGCATTGAATTTGCTTGTTTTCTCAAAAACTAAGCATGTTATTAAACAGGAATGAAGGCAAAAGTAACAGTTAAGTGGGAAAGGCCAAGTTGGTTTTGAAGCCATGTGATTTTCAGAAAACAAACTGAAGGAAATCCAGTACTGGCAGAAGCTTAGAAGAATCTAGTTTTGCTGGTATAAAAGTAAAACTAGGAGGGTTTAAGGAAATTCTTGAGAGTTACAAGAGTTTAAAACAAAACATAGTTTAGATCAATGTAGTATAAATAAAGTGGAATTGCATTGCAGATGTTTTACAAGCGGTACAAAAAATACACTGTGCAGTTCACTCTCCTCATTCCTTTTTGGGGATGATTCCCCTGAGTATCTAGATGGAAGATGTTCTCCAAGACAAAAGAGGTCACATGATTGCACCCTCTGTGTGTCAGTGCACTGGATTAATGTACCTAGGTATAGGTTTGCATCTGGCTGCTGGCAGTTTGCTCTTTGATTTTAAAATGCACACTATCAAATTAGTTCCAAATAAAATTAACAGATTAATTTGGTTTGTGTTAGGTTTGCACTTACCCCTTACTAAAAGCTTAGACTTCTTTGAAGGTCTAAGAGGGCCAGGCAAATAGAGGGGAAGTCCTGAATTCTTCACAGGCAACAGCTTCAAGTTACATGTACTTCATCCAGATAAGAACTGTGGATTTTTTTTAATACTATAATAGTAACAACAACATTTAAAACCAGAATATGATGTTTTGAAGTTGTTATGGTTGCACTGGTCTTGCTGTGTACAGTCAAGTGTTCAGCACTTGTGCTAGGCAAGCTGAGCCATGAACATATTGTGCCTTTATGGATGACTGGTTTATAACTGTCTAGTTTTTCCTCTATGTAGTCTTCACCTTCAAAAGTTTAGTTTCCTACATCAGCTACTATTAAAAACTTAGCCTCTTTGGCTCAGATTCAAAAATTGGCTCATAAATACAAATGCATTAAACTTGAACAGCTGGGGTATTTCCAGTTATCTACTATGCATTCTTATAGAGGTTATAGTACCCATGGCATGAATGCATGAACTGCATTTGAAACTGCTCCTAAATCATTGCAGTTTATAGTCTGAAGGTAACCTGAAATAAGTATTAATTTACTGCAGCACACTAAACTACAATGCTGAGGGTTGCTGTTGTGGGTCTTGGCCATTCTTGCTCCAAATAGATCAGGTGGTGACTATGGGGTGTGAGTCAGATCTGGTGACTGTTTGGCTGTTGATGTGCAGCTTGTATTTGCTCAGCAGTCAGTGCTTCCTTCCTAAGAGTATTGCATTAATTTTACACCTTTTAATGTTCACCTTCCGGTGGTAACTTAGTGTGAACAGAGTTGTGGATCGTGTTTCACAGACTTTGAGAATTATGTTGAGTCAGTGCCTGTGACAACACTTGAAGTATTTCCCTGTTGATGTAGATGTTGTAGATTTTCTTTTTCAATAGGAACTTCCAGTGCTTATATTAAAACCTTCAGCGTATCTTCACTCTTAAGTGACGATCAGACTTCGACTTTGTTGATTTACTTCATGAAACCATACTATTTTTATGATTTTCCTGTATTGCCTGTTTGTGACTTTAGTATTATGACCAGCACTGAAGGGAATAGCCATTTCATTTTCACTGTACTTAAAAGGAGATTGACCAATTAGTGAAAGAGAAATGTTCCCCAGAACACCCTTCTTCTAACAAAAAATAACCCTTCTCTGTTCCGTTGGAAAGTATTTTATCAAGTGTCCCAGGAAAACATTTCTAAAACAGGAAAAATACTTTATCAGGAGAAAAGTGTATATTTTAAATAAATTGCATATTAGTTGAAGTAATTAGTTCAGAACTGAAAAAGAAAAGCTGGTGTACTGTAATTGCCACATCTGAAACTCTTTGACTGGAAAATGTGGTAAATGTACAGGGAGGGAGAGAAATTAAAATCCTTCTGCGCAGTTCTGATTCTTAAAAACAAACACAAAACTCTTCAGCATGCTTCATGACTTTAATAGCTCAGCTACAACCTTATGGATCTCTGGGTAATTATATTGTAATACATTTCTACACCAGCTGCATCACTCTATCTGAGCTTTTTCCAGTAGTGCATTAAGTGATATTACTAACATCTGTTGTATATTCTTTGTTCTTTCCTCTTCACCCTAGGGCTGCATTGAAATATTCCAGACTCTTCCTCGTTTTAGCTTATTTGTGTATCTTGGGCACTTCTGTTTGTGCGCTCTTGTCTCTTAAGTTCTGAACTGGATGGCCGATTTGACAGATTGGAAGGAATTAGTAACTTTTACAAGTCTGAAGTTGTCAGGCAGGAGATACATTTTGAGGGCTATAGAAAATAATAAAGAATAAATTTATCTCACAGTAAACACTAAAGAACGGACATGGTGAGTATTTACTTATAAATGTCTCAATCACAGGAAAAAATTTAAATAGTAGCTTGCATCTTCTTGGAAAGAAGGGTCAGATGTGAGGCTCTAACCTATATAAAATAGGGCTTTTTTGCTTCAGCCATTTGAAAGATGCTTGTTTTTCAAGTGCATCTGCTGTCTCCATGTTGGAGCATTTAATGCATTAGGATTGGATGATGGTTTTATGGTCTTCTAGGTTCTATAAATTCATTCCTTGGTTTTTGACAAAACCTAAGTATTGTCTCCTGTTCAGAAAAGCTTTTGTTTCTTACTGGAAGTTATCTGGACTGGAGGATGGGCCTTGCCTGTGGTTCCTGGGGAAGTGTAGCTGTGTGAAGACCCAGGTGAAGAAGGAATGCACGCCTGCTCTGCTGTGCTGAACCCACTGGGAAAACACACCTTAGACAACCTGGAATTGGCAGCTGTAATATGAAACTGCTTGAAGCATGTATGAAACTGCAGTACTGACAAAGAAATGGTGGAAAAGCCCTGGGTTTGTTACTTGTGTAAGAGCAACATGCAGTTTGGAAACATTTAGTATTGATTTCATTAAGCCAGTTTTTTACACTGCACCCTTCTGTGTTAGGTGCTTTGTCTCATCCCTGCTTAAAGTTCTGTCCTTGTGTTGTGTAGAATTCGTGGCTCTTCTGAACAGCTCTCTGGAATAATAAATGTTTGTGTCTGTTGTTCAGTAGATCTGACAGAATTAGGATGTGAAAGAGTGTTAAGTTTCTGTAAGCATTGTGATGATACGTAGGTAGGTAGAGAAGCAGTACTCTGTAAATCATAAAAACTGAGGGAAGAAACAGCGATGCAAGTTTCTCCTTAATAGGCACCAGTGATACCACTGTGGAGTGTGGCCTTATAAGTCCTCTAGTTGTGAATCAATCAATTAATTATATTTTGTATCAAACGCAATAACCAGAAGCAATGAATCTCTAGGAAAGGAGTGGTCCATATGTTTTCCTTGTACACAGCACTGTTACTAGTTATCACTCCATTTATCATAGTAGTGCCTACATCCCAGCTGAACTGGAAAGCCCATTTGCGTAGGATGTTCATGCAAAAGTGTAATTTTTTAATTCGTAGCTGTCCTCTAATGCACCCTTCCTCTTTTAGGAGAAAGGCCAGATTATAAAGCAGTTCTGTTATGGACAGAGTTATGGGTATGTCTTCCAAAGTCTGAGCCTTAGGTATCCAAGTTTGATTAGCATTGTCATTGTTACTTTGAAATTTGAATTGAGAATATGACAGCTTTTAAGAGCTTGGAGGCAAGCTATGTTCCTCTCTCTGGGTTCTGATCTACTGTAAACCATTCAACTTTGGCATTATGTGTTGTATTTTGTTTGACTGATACTCTGGAATTCATAGAAGAATTCTGCTTGACAGGATCTTTGGGGATTGCCTTCTTCAGCCCTTTGGTAAGATCTTCCATGGTCAGGTTTTGACTTTCTACAGCACTGGTCTCCAGATTTTTTGGTCATGCACCCCATAAGCAGAGAATGTTTTAAGCATGCACCTCCAGTAAATGTGATCTTTTTAATTATATGCATATGCTACTCTATTAATATATGTATACTATAAAGTATATGCAAAAATTTAAAAAAGAAAAAAGAAAGGATAAAGTAGAGATGAAAACCAGTATTTAAAAGGGCTTTTTTTCCAGTGACAAAAAATATTTTCTTCTTACATGACAACAGTTTGACTTGTGCTGGGGTGTGCTTCCCCCTCTTTTGAGACTACTGATCTACAGGATTAAGAATTTTGCAGCCTCTCAGGGCAAGGTATGCCTGTGCTACACCACTTTGATTGTCAAGATACCTTTTTTTAATCTTTATGGGCAGACAGATTTTCCAGTGGTGCAGTGCATGCCCTTCCCAGGATCATAGAATATGCTGAGTTAGAAGGGGCCTGTCATGATCATAGAGTCCAACTCCTGGCACTGCCCAGGACACCCCGGGAGCCACTCCTTGTGTCTGAGAGCATTGTCCAAACACTTGGGCTTTTGCAACACGCCTCCAGGAGGAGTTTGATTTAAGGCTGTCAACCAGCATCCTTCAGGTAGTGGTATCCAGCTAGCAGGTGGCCCCTGGCTACTCTACTGCTCTTAGCTTCTCCTTGTGTTTCGTGGGCTTAAGCCCAGGAACAGTCTTTGTGGCATCTCTCTTATAGTGGGAGGAGGAGGTGGCTGAGGAGAGAAAGCTGAATGCAGTATCCCAGATTCCACCTTATTACCACTGAATAGCTGGGAGTAATCACCTCCCTGAGCCCATTGGCTGTACTTCTTTGCTAATCCAGCCTCCTGTGCCTTCATTGCTACAGGACACGTGCTGCTGACTCATGTTGTTTTACCTTGGTGATCCAGCTGATAGAATGCTGATGTGTTTTTCAGAGACTATCCTTAAGATCAGCTGCTAGTCTCTTGGAGATGGAAATGCTGATCCTGTGCATGTGCAGAGGAAATGTACTGAATGCACTGCCCAATGATCTCAGCCTTGCAACACTCCTTAACCCTTAGTGAACAACTGACAGAGTAATAAGCAGTGTTGAATTGTGCTTTACAACTTGAGGGTAATGCCACAGAAACAATAAAGGACCAAATGTGAAGGCATTTAAGGATTGAGTTAAATTGTCATTACAGTTCAGGAAGGCAAACTTGCGTACTGAACTATGGAGTGGAACACAGTTCTTGAGCTTTAACGTCATTTAGCCTTTTGCCTTGTTAGTGTAATTCATTCCTTAAAGGTTCCTCAGGCATAAGGCCTGGAGTCTAAAAAAATCACATCCAGTAAATTTAGATATCCTCACTTTGTTTCAGCTTTGGTAGGCTTCAGAAAACTCTTTCAAGGTATTTTCAAATTCATATAATAACAGGGAAAATTAATAGTTCTGGTGGGGGTAGTGGGCAGTAGATAGTTTACAATGTAAGTCTTGTACAAAGCATTAACCTACACAATTTGGTTGTAATCTCAAGAGACCCTGTACTTGCGTTGTAGAACAGGCTCAGGACACATTCAGAGTAGACTGAGTTTGCGGTCCTGGATTGACTTTGAATGTCTGCTACTGGTTCAGTATATGCAGTAGCAAGACAAGAAATGAAATAGCTGTTCATGCAGCAGTTGTTGCTGTGTATGAAGCAGTGTAGGTTTCTAAATAACCATGCATTTAATGCTCCACCAGTAGTGGGTGAATTCTCAGCTGCTTCTGTGCTTCTCTCTATTCATCTAATGTGTCCTCTTCCTTGTCTAGTCCTTTTTAATGTGTCCACAAGAATGGTGCAGTGAGTAGGCCTTAAATAAATCCTTTGGTTCATCCCACACATTATTTTACCCCTTCTGAAGGCAGCTGCATCAAAGTTTTCAGTGGTACAGGAAATCTGACAATAGGCTAGTGAATTGTTGGTAGTGGTTTTGGAGGCTGAACCTTACCTGTTTTCCAGATGCAAGTTGTTTTTCTTACGCCCTTTTACCTCATCAAGTCCTGAGTATATCCAGAAACTCAATGGAGCTGGAGGACAGTTACATCATCCAAAGCAGCTTAATGAGGATAAGGCTGAAATTACAGTATGCACATACTTTGCTTTCAATATTTTCAATATGGAACAATATGTTCAAGAAGTTGTTGCTCATACTTGGAACAGTTAGCAGCAATTTTAAGTCAGAAAATTGGAGACAAAGCTTGGGGAGTTATTCCAGTAGAGATGATAGGTATTTGCAGCCAGAGGCAGGAAAAACATCCTCCCCTCCATGTTGCTAAGGGAGGTAGACCTGTTGATATAACTGGTAAAACCTTTTGGCAAGCTTGTGTTTGACTGTCCACTTTTATTCTTCTGTCCTTGTCAGAATCAGCACTTCACAGGATTGAGTTCATTCTTTTTTGTTTAGAAAGAACAGCTTTACCTTTATGCATTAATACTTTTTGCTATGCCTAACTTTTTAAGCTGTTCATGCCATTTTAGTTAACTGAAATGACTCAGTCTCTTATCACTGTCAAGGCTTGTCATTTCCAGACTTCCTTTTAACTTCCTTTTTTTAAATTTTTTTCTGAGAGGCAAGTTAAAAACATATTCTGTAATGAGAAGCCAAGAACAGATATATTGCCTTCCTGTTGGAAACTCACATGGCTCAAGAACTCCGTACTGTTAATATTTAAGGACTGTCCATCCGGTTTTAATCCATCTGTTCTGTTTTTCTGTTGAAGAGGAATGCTCTCTAATGCCAAGTAAGATTTTAAGGTTATTTTTCCACCTATTAGTACCTTTTTCAGCAATATTTGTCACCAGAAGGTTTGAATGAAGTTAATTGGACAAGTTTTTTTCAATCAATCTTAATTGTATTTTAGTTCTTTACAAATGACATCCAGTGTTGACCTCAGATTATTGTTTGCTAACAGGACTAGATTGTCCCTTTTACAACACATTATTTAATGCAAAACTTTTAGTTTTCTTCCAGACCCCTGAGACTTCCCTAGGACCCAAGTTATTTGCAAGTCTTTTTCAAAGGTCTAAGTAAATGTCTTCAAGGGGTCTTGAATACAAGCTGCTGGATGTGCTGATCTAATGGCTCTGTCTGCACTCACGTGAGGTCCTTGCATTGAATGTGGTGTAATTTATTTCCAATATACATTTATTGAGCACTTCTGCTTGTCTTGATGCCAACCTTTTGTCCATTTTAGTTGACTTCTCCTCCTGCCACACATTCTCTCTTTTCAAATTGGTACCTTTCTTTGTCCTCATAGGAAAAAAAAGAAGCACCTGCAATGGGTGAACATACCATGTCTTACTGTGTGACCATATTGTGTGCACTGACTTGTATGGATTGCTGCCTCCTGACTACTGATGGGGAAGAGGTTTTTGATGAATGTGTAGTATAGACCCACATTGGTGTGAAGTTAAAACCTTTAGTCTTCGAGACTAGTTCAGTGACATTGCAGAGAAATCTAATATTGTATTGTCAAGAAAACTTTTTTTTCTTAGATTGATTACACAATCTGACAGGTAGCACTTTTATTATTGTTGTAGAGAGTGTCAGGAATAACATTGTACATTGTACCTCCTGTCAGGGTTTATTGATGGGCAGTGTGCTCTGTCTTCAGAATAGATCAAATGCTTGAATCCAGGCATGGAATTTAGCTGTGTCCCAGTTAAGGCACTAGAGACTGAGTGCCAAAGGTGAACTCCTGACCTAAGCCTTTGGGTCCCTGAGGGAACCTAATTTTCACATAAATCAAATCATTAAACACTTATGCAAGAGAATGGAAAGCAGCCTGGTGGAAAAGGACCTGGGGGTGCTGGTCAACAGCAGCTGAACATGAGCCAGAGTGTGCCCAGGGGGCCAAGAAGGCCAATGGCATCCTGGCCTGGATCAGCAATAGTGTGGCCAGCAGGACCAGGGCAGGGATTGTGCCCCTGTACTTGGCACTGGTGAGGCCACACCACAAATCCTCTGTCTAATTCTTGGTTCCTCACTACAAGGACTCTGAGGTGCTGGAGCAAGTCCAGAGAAGGGCAACAGAGCTGGGAAGGGTCTGGAGCACAAGTCTAGTGAGGGGCAGCTGAGAGCTGGGGGTATTTAGCCTGGAGGCTCAGGGGAGACCTTATCACTCTCTACAAGTGCCTGAAAGGTGGATGGGGCCAGGTGGGGGTCAGTCTCTTCTCCCAGGTAACAAGTGATAGGACAAGAGGAAATGTCCTCAAGTTGCACCAGGAGAAGTTTAGATTGGATAGTAGGAAAAAGATCTTCACCAAAAGGATTGTTAAGCATTGGGACAAGCTGTCCAGGGAAATGGAGGAGTCATCATCCCTGGAAGTATTTAAGAGATGTGTAGGCATGGTGCTTAGGGACAGGATTTAGTGCTGGGTTAATGGTTGGACTTGATAATCTTAAAAGTCTTTTTCAACCTAAATGATTCTAGGAATGAATGAACCTGAGACCAGATGTTAGACATGCTCACAGTTATTCCTGTCTTGGAAGGCCTGAAGGTTGTAATGACGTTTGCATTTGATTCAGTTTAGGTTATGTTTAATTCTCACTGGTGTTTAATTCGATAGACATGTTTTGATTTATGCCTAATAAATGGTGATCACACTGAGTGCATCATAAGTTATGAATTCAGTCAAAAGTGTGTGATAAAGGCAATTAGTGCTTTCTGATACGAGAGACTAGTCATTAGCATGGTGGCTTGGAAATAATGAGCTCCACTTACCTTAAATGTGGGGGAATTCAAGCCAGTTTAGGTCAGGAGTGTGTTGCATTATTGCTTGGAATGTTTGATTACCTTTCTTTGTGTGACACTTTAGATAGTGGCACAAAATATTTGGAGCTGTAAGACCAAGAAATGGCACAACATCAAACCTAGTTGTAGCTGTTGTGGGAGGAGGGATGCCTTGATTCTAACCTCTGCTTTCAGGCTGTGCATTCATTTTGCATTAAACGGTCATTGGATAATATCCTGGGAAACTTACCATCAAACTTGCTGGCTTGAAATGTAATCCAAGTAACTTTCATCAGCCCTCTGCCCACCTGCAGAAGTGGTGGAGACTGACTGTAGCCTGGAGGATTTGTTTGATGATGAGGAAAGCTTTTAAAGTAAGGTAGGAATAAAATAACCCTGTCCTTATTGCTTGAGAGACCAATTAGTCTGGCTAAGCAGGTATAAATGACTTGGCATAGACATTGACGAATTCTTAAGTAATCACAGATAGGTTTGAGTGTTTTAACCTAGAGAGATTTTTCTTTCTCTCCAACTTAAATCTTTGCAGATTGTACCATGGAAGGAAATGAATCACCTAAATAATGTTAGAATGCATTTTTATCCAAGTTCTAGTTTTACAGCAGGACAACCATCAGTATGGGAATAGCTAAGCTGTTCTGTATATGCAAAGCTGTACAAGAGGCCTGTAGTGCTTTATTAATGTGTGAGTCCTCTTGTACTGAGAGCACTGTACTATTTCAGCCCACACCAGAGCTGCCCTAGAGGGGCAAGTGAGTTAGAACAGTCCCTTGGATGGGATGAAGTTTTAGGCAATGCCTCTGAGTAGTAAGCTGTACCAGTTAACCAAATATCTCTAGAGCTTGGTACTGAAGTTAGTGTCATTAAGCTGACTTTATCACTCCTTCCATTTAATAGTTGGTTGTTGGTTTTTTTTTTCATTTGAAGTTAATGCTGTGACTAGTAAATACCTCTGTTAATGAGCAGACCGTGTATCCGAACTAGAAGTTTGGAAGTCTTTGTAGGGAGTTTCAGTAGCCAGATGATATCAAGGCAAAACTTGTAAAAGCCTGTAACACTACTGGCTGTCAGACTGTATAACACAAAAATTGTATTTAATTTTTTTTCACCAGGCTACTGTACATACTTGCTAAGAGAGGCAATTCTGCTTTAGAAATACTGTACAAGCTTCTTCTCAGCCTAATCTTTATGTCTATATTTGATGTAAAGCACTGTTTTCAGATGCAAAATGTGATTAACTTGTGGGAATTCTGAATGTGCCATTCACCCCTAGTGAATTCTTTCCATCTTTCTGTTTTGTTAAGAAATATCAGTTTTTCAGTTCTTGTTGATCTAATTCTTTTTTTATTTCAAAAGCTAAATGTACTAGGTCTAGCTGGGATTGACCTAAGACCAGTACAGTAAACCAGTGTAATTTAGTGATTTTTTTAAAAAACAAAATTAAATGCAATTTCAAAAGCGGCTTCTTAGACTTGCAGTACTTATTTCCAGCATGGAAAAAAATGTTAATCTTCAGCTTTTTCAGTCTTAATTCTTCCATCCGGTCTTCATATAGCACTGAGATGCAAAATATCAGAAAACATGTTACTCGTGACTTGTTAATATAATTGAAAGGAATGCTGGGCTGAATCCTGCTTTCTGTGATGTTGTTATGTGATATCCCTCAGAGTTAAAGTGTATCACTGCTTTCATGGGCCTCTTGCCTCTGTGGCTTTTTTTCTTGTTATCAGGTTTCTTGTAACTTTACAATGTGTGCTAGGAAAAGCTTTTTTGTAGTATGGTTATGAGGATTACAGTTGTGTGTGTGGGCATTATCTCTTCCCTTCCTCTCCAAGTTTTAGCTGCTGATTAAAGGGCCACTGGTTATCAAAGTGACACAGCTTTATTTCTGGGTCTAATAAATTTTAAAATGATGAAATGTCAGATTGTGCAGAAGATTTTTTTTTTGTTTTTGTTGCTCATTTATTTGTGCCTCAATAGGACATTTTCTAGTAGCAAGTTGTTCTTGAAGTATTTATCCATTAGAATAATAGGAAGAGTGGGTTGATTATTAAAAAAGAAAAAAAGTAAGTGTCTCTGTTAATATATCTTGATTTTTTACCGGTTTCACATAAACAAGAACACTATATATATAAGTTCTAAAGCAACTGCTTTTTGCTTTTCTTTTTTTTCTTTTTTCCTCAGTAGGTATTTTTTCAGCCGTGCTGGTCAGATGAAACCTTGGTTTGTTACAAAGTTAAAAGATTCAGGTTTGTTAGCTGCAGGGTAGTGATCTATCTTCTGAGGTTCAGCCGCTAGAGGGGGTGTAAAGCACCTTCTCTATATAACTAAGGTTTGTACTAGCTGACAAAAGCACGTCTTCAGACTTATGTGATTGCTGGTTGTTGTGGAAACATACTTTCTTAAGGTGTCTAATTTCATAATCTTCTTTTGTTGTTGTTATTTCTGAAGTGAGGCAGGTTTTAAGGATAATTTTTTCAGAAATATTGATATAGTTTAACCATCTGAGTAACTTTTCTCTGCAGGTAATCTTGTGAATTAGTGTACCATCAATGATGGCAGAACATCCACCATTACTGGATACCACTTCAATTATAAGTAGTGAAATCCCTCTTCTGACTTCCCCTATTGTTAGTGGGGATGGAGCACAACAGGTAAGGAAACTTAAGTATTTTTTTTTTTTTCTTCCAACACATTCCTGACATGTTGACATTGTAAAAGATAGTAATCCTTCATCTGGAATACATTTGTGCTGCTTTAGTTATACACATGTGTTAGACATTGAGGTAAAGGCAGAAGCGGTACAGAGATGAGATTTGTAAGAAGTATGAAGCAGAAAACCTGTGTTGTGGAAGAACCTCTTCATGGAAGAATGGGACCAAATAGCTGCCAAGTTCTCAAGCCATGAATGTGTCTTAGTTTGGAAGTTATATATTTATATTACTGCATGATCTTATTAAAGCAAATAAACCTTTACCTATGGCAGAACGTAGTAGCTGAGGCACAACATGTGCTAATAACTATGATCTCCAGACTGATACTTGCTCACAACTGGGTAGCTTGAGCGGTGGGACTTGCTTTTGTGTGTTAGTGTCTGCCTGGACAGTTCTTGAATTTGTACTTCTCAATAGCAGTGCAACCTTCTAGTGCATCAGCTGCTCCACTCAGATTTGTGTCACTTGTTCATGATGTGCTTTGTCCCATCATCCAGATCTTTAAAGAAAACTGTAGTCCTTGTCTGCTCCACTGTCAGCCACTGCAGTAGGTGACCAGTGGATGACCACCTGCCAGACTTTGCACTGCTGTTCATAACGTTTCAAGACTGGCACGTGGTCCAGTTTTCAGTCTACTTTGGTGCCTATGCTCTGTCTGTGCTTCATCAGCTTCTGTGTTATTCAAAAGAGTGTCAAAAGCCTTGCTGAAGTCATGATAAACATTAGCTATGCTCTCCCCTCATTCACCAAGCTAGTAATGTCACTGTAGAAGGCCATGCAGGTTTATCTGGCATGATTTACCCGTTGTGAATCCATAGTGACTACCCCAAATCACCTTTTTGTCTTTAATGCATTTGGAAACAGCTCTAGGAAGCTTTGTTCACTCATCTTCCCAGAGCTAAAGGTGATCTTGGCAAGCTTCTAGCTCCCTGGATCCTCCTCCTTGCCCTTTTTTGAAGATTGCACTGACATTTGCTTTCTTCTAGTCCTTGGGAACTTCCCCTGTTCACCGTGACCTTTCAAACAGAGTTGAGACTGAGTTACTTGTTCTGCCCTCCATAAAAATAAGACTGGCAGGCTGTACTGTCAAGCTTACACTATACTCATGCAAGATTTTGAGTCTTATGTGAATTTAAATGTTCTTTTGGAAAGTATGATGTATTCAAGTACAAAACATTGTAGTGTTGAGCCTTTTTCATACTTTAAAAAAATATTCTAAATTTGAATATTAGTTCATTGTATTCCTTTGTTTTCCCTTGAACTTTGAAGCTATAAGAAAGGAGAAGACTTCTGTCTTTATGATGGAATTATTAATTTTTCTGTAAGTCTTTTTACTTAGCTACAGTACACACATTTTGTAGTGATTACTTTCTTGATGTATGAAAAGTACTTCTCCAGTTCCTTTCTTAACAGCCTTGGTGTTGAATTGCATAAGTTATAACTTCACCTGTAGAGCTGACAAAATTTGTGTTACTGCAATCAAAATTCAGAGCTGTTTAGTCCATATAAAGAAATGGATATTTTCTTCTATGTTCATAGTGTATAAGTTGGTCTGTAGCTGAACTAATTAGTTTTAGTCAATCCTGACTGGAAAGGTATTGAAAACCAGTAGAAAATTCTTTATTTAACTATTTTGCTTCTATGTTGGTATTTTTCATGTTAGACTAGCTAACTGTATACTAAACTTGCAAGTTTTTTGTTCAGCTGTAAAACGTCTGAGGAGTTTTAAATCAATTTACCCCTTCTTACATTTTACCAGAATTAACTCTTGTAATTATGGTGACTTCGATTGTTTATACTGCTTAAGTCAGTTAACCAGATGGATACAGACCATTCCATACTTTTCTGGAACAGTTCATATCTTCAAGATAATCTATTTCAAATACTTGAAGTTCTGCTAGCAGTGCAAATGTGAAATAGCAGTACAAATATTTGAGCATGTTAAGATGAAAGGTCATATGCTTCAAATAGCGGAAGTGTCTGATCAGGTTAAAGCTGTAACTTTCCACCATGTTTTAAAACAAAACAATCCACAAAATTAGGGGAATATGGTAGTGTTCAGTCAGAAAACGTGGGGAACAGTGTGGATGTTTGTATGTCACTCAGTGCTGTTGTGGGAGATTGCTTGGTTCTCTGTCCCACAGAACAAGGGAGTACTGTTTGTTTCATAGGATAAAACCAGTGAAAAGGAAAAGCAAAGACCAAGCCCTGCTGGCTCCTCCTTCTCTGTTAAGCACAGAGATACTGCCTGCTTTTACAACTTCCTATCACTGTGTTCAGCATGAGGGCATAATGTACTTCTTGTGTCTTGGTGGTGAGTAAGGTTGTAGATGGAGAATGGAGCAGATCTATAGGAGTTGATAAAAACCAAGTGAAACTGGGAAAACATGGCATGAGGACAGAAGTGCTTGAGGGTTTTTCACATAAGGGTGTAACTAGTGCAGAGATGCTTTAGTGATTATTGCTGAGGCTGGACAGGAAGGATGTGCTTGATTATGTGAGTCCTGATTTGGTGGAAGGAGAGGAAAAGAAGAGGCAAGAGTTCAAACTACTTTAACACACTGATGTTAAATTGTTTTGGAAAGTTGCTACAGCACCCAGTGCTATTCCAAAACAAGTCAGTAAATTGCTGACACAAGTATGCAGCAGCCCTGGAGTTCTGGACCCTCACGGTACCTTCCCACTAAAGCTGGCAGTTGCAAAGTGAGACATTTCTGTATCACCTATATGTGTGTCCTTTATTACCAGAAAATACAGATAGCACTCTCAAAGTATCCCAGTATGTGTTAACCATTTCCTTTTCTCTGGGGAATGGGACATAGTGTTTGACCTTTAGTTGACTTTATTTCTTGGGAAGATATAGTGATAAAGTAACACCTCCAGCATGGGAGGTTGGTTGCTTATCCTGCAGATTTTATTGAGAAGTTTAGATGTTTGGTGGGTTTTCCAAAAATCCCACTCTGTGTGTATATATGTGTAGTGAATGTGTATATTACATGTGGGTTTAAGTAGATATTTAACATCAAATCTACAGGTTAATGTTCCTAAAACCAGTTTCTTCTTTAAATATTTAAACCTTTGATAGTAAAGTTGTTATTATTAACCTGCTATCATAGGAGGATATCTTCAGTCAGCAGAGTAGTAGATGGCTGTAAACCAAATGAAGCAATCCCCTTTTTTGGCTTTCAGATTGTTTACATATGTGGCATTAGAGAAAAAATATAATGGTGAAGATGGTGTTGGAAAATATAAATCTAGACTAGATTGCTAAATGAGTTTCCTAGGTTTTTGTTCTGGCACTTCTGCTTCTGAAAACCATATGGTGCATTATCAAATTGCAGCTTGCTTTGGTTTCGCCTTGCTGCTGAAAATCAAGCCTAGGACTGCAATATGTTTCATGATCTTTTCCTCAACAAGAAAAAAATATCTGTGTTAAAAGTTGTTTAACAACATACAGTGTTATAACTGTTCTCACTTTCCATCACTTTCCATATTGTGCTGTTTTCCTTTCTTTTATCTGTGCTTTGGTTTCACAGAACACAGAGTATGTGCATGGCTGCTTCTGTCCTTTTTGGCTGATTTTTTTGACTTTTTTTTTTTACTTCCCCTTTGGCTCTATTGAATTAGCAGATATGTATCACTTTTCATTTTGGAGGTTCATTGAGGTTTGTTTTAGTTGACAATTATTCTTCCATTCCTCAGTGACTTCATAGCACTGAAGCGTAGCAGAAATGTATTCAGTGGAACTGTTGGAACTCTCGGGCATGCAATGCTTCAGTGCCACCTTATCGAAGCTCATTATCAAGCTGTATTTTCCCCAGGATTGACTAGTACTTTTGTGTAGCAACCATCACTGCCAAATACATAATCAAACTTATATGAGACATTCCATATAGAGAAAAATCTTTTCCATGGAAGTTTTTAACTGGTTGTTGGCTTTAATTTAAAAAAAAAAATAACATCACAAAGAAAAGCTAAAAATATGTGAGTTTTGATGACTAAGGGTAGATCCTCTGTCTGACTTAATCATGTTTTTTAGTTAGGAAGGGTGACTTTTTTTAGTTAAGTGTGATTTATTTTTTTTTTTTGCCTTAGAGATCAGAATATTTTTTCCAATTTATTTGAACTGTGTCATTGATTGCAGATGCATTGAAAATTTGTTTTAAATTTCCTAGAAGCCATCATCTTAAAACAGAACGTGAGGATTCAAAATTCTTTGATGTATAGTAATGTATGAATACTATGCTGCTTTTATTGAGAAGAAAGCAGCACCAGATTTATTGCGCAATTTATACTACCACTCAGATGTGTTTATTTTAATATTTTTTGTTTGAAAATAAGTGTAGAAACAAGAGTGAAGCCTGTGTAGTTCATAGCCTTTTCTGCTTCTATTTGGTATGAAAATTCGTGGAATGAAGCATTCTCCTAAAACTTTTCAGTAATTGTCCTTTCTCTCTAAAATGTCTGTTTTCATATGCATGATATGAATCCTAGATTAATTTAGGTCTCTGATACAGTAGGTTCCTCCCAAGATACTTGAGGCATTCAGCCCCTGTTGAATTAATCTGTTCAGAAACTGACATTTGAGAGAATTGGATGACACATGAAAATTAAATTTCAAGTCAGTTAGTCACTGTAGGTTGCTAATACAGTCAGTGGGGAGAAATAAGCATGTCCAGGAGATGATCCTTTTCATGGTGTATGAAGGTGACTAAAGATCTATACTTTTTTTTCTCTCTCTCTATTTTTTATGAGGTGAGAAGGTGCAAATTGCCTGGAGCTATAAGCATTGAGGCAGTTTGGTTTTTCTTGCAGTCTGGTGCAAATGGGTCTGGTTGCTGAGTCTGTGTGCTCATCTATCATCTGTCAGTAAGGTTTGGAAGGGTATAGTTAATGCCTGAACAGCGTCCGGGTCTCAGGCATGTCCCCATCTCCCCTCTTCTCTGTGCCAGGGGACACTTAATGCTGAGGAAGCCATGACCTGAACACCAATCTCCAAGACCTAGAAAGTCGCCCCAAGTGCTTACCTATGTTTCCTCAAAAGACAGCTCTTCTAATCTCTCTGTAAGTTGTGACAAAAACGTAACTACTTTGCAAAGTCATACTTTCAGTTATAGAAACTCCACTCTTAAAATACCTGAGAATTACACACTTGGCAAATAAGTTACCTGAGGTACATCCTCTGCTAGCTGAAACCTGTTTATTCCTTAGGAAGTATTTCTTTATTGAGATGGTGGTCAAATGCTGGAACAGGCTTTCTAGAGTTGTGGCCAAAGTCCCAAACCTGTCAGTATTTTAAG
Source organism: Illadopsis cleaveri (assembly GCA_013399915.1). Classification (NCBI taxonomy): domain Eukaryota; kingdom Metazoa; phylum Chordata; class Aves; order Passeriformes; family Timaliidae; genus Illadopsis; species Illadopsis cleaveri. Next base: position 82,086 of record VXBB01014828.1, read on the forward strand.
AGACATTTGGACAATGCCTTTAACAACAACTTGGTCCACCCTCAATCAGTCAGGTGGTTGGACTAGGTGATCATCATAGATCCCTTCCATATAAAATAGTCTGTCATATTCCATTCCCTAGATACTGAGGCTTTGCCATAACTGGGTAAAGTCCATGAGGCCTCTGCATGTTACAGAATTATACACTTGATACAGCAGCCAGAATGACATTCTCTAGAAACGGATAGACTCAGACTATAGTTTACACACTATAGCAAAAAATGGCAGTTGCCTTTATTTTTTTTCTCCCTCTCTCTTAAAAGTAGAGGATAAATTACATGGGAAAGGATGGGGGTGTAGAGATTTCTTCCACCAAACTCCTTGTCCATTACTAAGTCTTTCAAATCTGATCTAATTGAGCTGTATCTTTTAATTTCTCTTCCAGTTCAAGTTTATATTGTCACGGTGTTTTGATAGACAGTGATGCCCATATTTACATAAAACTGAATATATAGGGTACTTTTTCAGGGTAAAAAAAGCTACTTTGGAAGTGATATTGAAACTCTTAGCATTTGATTTTTTTTTTTTTTTTAATTAAGTGCTCTTTTTAATAACTAGGAAACACTGTTCTTCCTTTGGCGCTTCCTTTTATACTGTATTTAGGGTAAAAAAGTTAAACACATCCATCACTCTTAAATATTATGGACTTTTAAATTGCTATATCAGCAAACAGGAATCTGAGCTGTCAGAAGCAATGTTGGGAAATATAAAATTCTCTTCTAGTCCATAATACATTTGGACTGTTCCAAATAGGCAGATTGATCAGGGAAGATGCCTGCTGGGGGGGACTAGCCCCTGTGAAGTGTTAGCTGAAACCTTAGTTAGCTCATCCACTTGCGCTTAGCATTGTGAAACTGAATTCCTAGGGACTTCAAATAAAAAATCATGAAATGAGAATGATCTGATTGAAGTATTACAGTTTTTCTTTTTAGAGGTTGATGTGTCTAACCACTGGCCATGACCAGATGCCTCAAAGTTCCAGAGTTCCGTGACTGCCCCTAACATTGCTTCCTTCTAATTCTCTGTAAACATGGATTAGCTTAAAACTTTGAAGCCCAAATGTTTGACTGTTGCATTATCCAGATTCCTTGAAATACTGCTGTTATCATTATGTTTATACTTTTGCTGATTTAAAGATATAATAGTGGTATTATTTTAAGTAGCAAATTTTCTGTGCACTATCTGCTAACTACAGACTGTGTCAATGCTAATGAGACAGATTGGGTTTGCTGTAAATGAGGCAAATAAAGCTTTGCTTAGGCAAGCTGTGAGAACTGAGAATGCAAAAGAGAAGAGACAAGAAGCAAGTAGATCAAAATTGTAGCTATTTCTTAATACTAAAGAATGAGACAGACACTTGTGGAATGTACACTGATTGGCACTGTTATGTGTGGACACTAACAAGTCTTGAACATTTATCAGTGACATTTGATGCAGAATTTAACATTTATCTTTTACTGGTTCTTCTCAAAAAACCTTGTATTTTTACAAAACAAGGCTAGAAATCTTCTTTGCCTGCCCTTCTGAGTGGCCATCTTTTTCAGCTGATCATCTTCCATGTGAAAAGAAGGGAAAGAAAGACAAGTACAGTAAGAAATTTTAAAACCTTTGAGAAATTTGTTTTCTAGGGAAAAAAAATCACCAATTCTTGGATCTTTCCAGCGTACCTTTCTGCAAAAAGCAATGGAAGTTTGAGATCTATGGTTTTTTAATGCCAGTGCTAGTGAACGGTCTCACCATCTTTCCAATCTCCCTCTTTCCAGTTGGTTCTAGGGATATTCTGTCAGCACAGTCAGTGGTGCTGACAGTATCTTGTAGCAATGGTTAAAGATTAAATGTTTACTGATTTTATTATCTGTCAGCTGCCTTTTAGAAAAAGGATGCAGAGTTGCTTGGTCTGTCCTCTGAAAATACAGGCCTTAGAAGCATGTCACTGAGAAGATGGCTTCTGTCAATCACTTTTTCCAAACATGCAGCTGCCGTCTGTGTAAGCTGAAATAGTTTGGATTGTATTTGGTTTTTTCAAAATCCCAAGCATGCAAATTGCTATTGCAACATATTGTGTAATAAATAATTCTGTATGAATTTCCTCCCTGGTCCTGGTCCTGATACCCAAGACTTGTTAATGCCCTTTACTAACCGTATGTTTACTATTCTTCATGAAGAAAGTTTTAAACTCCTTATCTAGAGCAGTTAGATCATTATAGTCAGTACTAGCAGATACTAGGGTAGAGAATTGTGTGGTCATGGGAAACCTGTAAACTGGAATTTGCTCAAATAAATACAGTGGAAAATGGAAGATTTACAGCTTTGGAGTTTATGAGTGTTATATCATGTTGCTTGGACAAAGATCAAAGTCCGTAGGACACTTCTATAAATAATGGTGAGAAGCCTGTTTTTGTCTGTCACTGATACTAAAACCAGAAGATAATTTAAGGGGAAAAAAAATTCTAACATTTCCTTGTAGATAACACAGAAATGTTATGTGCTGAGTCTGCCATGAATTGGTGTGGTAAGCCTAATCTAAAGTTTTCAAAACTCTTTATTGGTTAGTAGCCAATGTACATGTGGAGAGAGGAAGCTTTTATTAAGTTTAAAAGAAGACAGGAGACAGACAGATCTTTTGAAAGATGACTTTAGGAAAGAAGCACTTGGAAGTAACACTTCACAACCATGAAATTCATAAGCCTTTGGCAATTTAAAACAGTTTAAGATACTGTTTTAATTTAGCTTTTATTACTGATGTCAGGTGTTCCTATTTAATAATCATATGCTCTCTGTAATACCGGTTACAAAGATGTTTTGCATTTTTCCATTTAATATGTTTTTTAAGTGATGGTGGGCTTGATTATGAAATAGAATAGTTCATAGCCTCATTAGCCCTGTTATGATACAAGCACCAGATTTTGAACATACAGTCAATGGAAAAACAACTTGTGCAGTGTTTGTAGCTGACATCACCTTAGCTCAACCGCAGATGTGATTCCATCTGGCAACTTCTGTGCTACTAATGAATAACAACACTCAAGTCTTGCAGTATTCTTTGATCAGTAGCACGTAGGAACTTAACCAATACTGTTGGACTATCCCTACAAATGGGAACTCTGGCCAGGTGAGGTGACAAAGCCACAAATCACAGAAAGTTGATATGGGAGCCACAGCAATGTTGGTGTCTTGAGTCTGCATCTAGTTTTCCTTGCTCACTGGATCACATGCTGTGGAGCCAACCTAGATGTAATGATTTCCCTTGTAACAAAAGACTTGTGACAAAAGATGGGTGGAAAAACATCTGCTTTGAAAACTAAAAGTAGATGTTTTTAGTAATAAAATGATACTGGATATGAATAACCAATACTTTTTGCCTAGAAAGCTTTTACTTGGTAAATAATTTCACGTTGATCATATGTTAGGAATATGACTTGAAGTTAAAAGAAAGTTACTTTTTTATTGTAAGAAGGCTGTAACTTTGAGTCTTTTTGCATAAAAGGACTTTGTACACTTTATGTCTTTGTACACTTACTTATTACCTCTGAAGACCTTAGATGTTAGTAGCATTAGAATTATTTATACCTTAGATGGCATTTAATCTATAATGTCATGATTTTACATTCAGAATACCAAGACAATTTCCAAGCAGTTTTCAATATCTGGTCTGCCTGTGGGTTAGGACTTAAACCAGTGGTGCATAAGTGGTATTTGAAGTAATTTCTCACAAGAAGAGAGGGATGTATATTTTGCCCTGTGTAACTGTCTTTCTTCAGGTGAGAGTGTGCCAGTGGTCCCCTTCTGTTGTTGGGTTTAAAAACCACAGATGTGAGGTTGCCAGAAAACAATACTGGATGTTTTCAGTTTAGCTCTGAAGTGGAGACTAATAGAGGGAAACCATCTTTGTCAGCTATCTGAAATGTCTCTAGTATTAATATTTAATAAAAGGTATTTCTGTCTATGATATTATTCAGGGCAGACATATGTGAATTATAAAGCCAAGTTCAGAAACATACTTCTTTCTTTCCATGTCTTTTAGTAAATGTATGGTATAAAGTAGCACAGTGTTTGAAAGAGTGCATTAGAATCTAGTTGATTATTTCTTCGCTGTTTCTTTTTTATTCTTTTGCAAAGTATTTTTTTCTTCCCTTCTTTCTGGCTTACGTGAGAAATGAAGTCGTAAACTGTATTGCAGATTATAAAGTCAGAAGTTGGTTCATTCTGAGTTAGTATAGCCTATCTGGGAATCAGGAGGCTAAATTAAAAATGCAGTTATAAAATGGCATATATTTGGAAGCTTTGTTCTCTTAAACCCGAACCTTCTGTTGACTGACGTTAGATGATCCAGAAGCAGATGCTGCAGCAGCTATTTGTTGATTTAGTTGCTATGGTGACATGATACATTCATGTACAGCAGGAAGCTCACTGTACGTTGGCTAATTTGATAGGAAGGAAGCCTTGAGGTAGGTATTGCTGACTATATTGTTAATTGATCCTACCTTTCACATTCTGCCTCCACATGCTTGGTGGATGCACAGTTATAGAGGAAGGTGAAGGGGGATCCTCCTGCGTGGCGTTCAGGTTCAGGTGCCCTGTTAACGGGAGGGGGGGCAGTGCTCAACACATCCCCGAAGATTACCTCAGTGTTAAGTGAATGGAACAGATTGGAGCAGCCGGAGTGGTGCCTGTTGAATCTTCCTTCATCCTTTGTCACTGTGGTAGCACCAGTTGAATGAGAGAAATAAAAGGATGCGAGCAACAGTAAGTCTAAGTGCTAAGGCTTTTGAAATGGGTTATGAGATAAAGCATGTCACTAATTAACATCTTGATTGGAACTATTAGTGGAGAAGAATGTAATTGTTCTGAGTATGTGCCCTAATGACAGAGCATAAATGTGGCTCTGCCTGGAAGTTGTGTTGTATTATATCCACCCTTTTCTAGAAATACACCCTTTTATAATCGTGTTGCAGACAGACTGTTAAAGATACAGTGTACATCTTACAAAGAGCTTTGCTGTATCACCCTCTTAACTGGTTCAGTGTTTTAAAAATTTTTGGAGTCAGAAAGACCAAGAGTGTTAGCTATGATGTTTTGCTAAATTTGAAAAATACTCAAAAATGCATCTACCTTTGTGCTTTTAGGTAAAAATCTTCTCATGAGTACTGCTGAACTAATTTCACTTGCAGTATTTTTAGACAAACCGCTGCTGTCTTTTTTTTTTACATGTTGATGTGTATTAGCAGTGCATTTAGAAATACAATTTTGGTCAAGTCTTTCCATTATTTGTGATTGCTGACAATCTCTTGCTACTGGCTCAGCGCCTATAACCATATAATGCTAAATATAGATGTTTTAAGATTAATAATAAACAAAACAAAACAAAAAAACCCAAGCCTGAAACACTCTTTTCTTTCCTACTAAAACATCTCAGAAAATTAGTATTGTTTCTGCTAGTATAAAAATGGTTTGTGATTCTATTATCTTTAAATTATAGTTTTAAAGGTCCAAGCAAAGGTTTTGGAACACTTCACCCTCTTGCTTTTTAGGAAGTTTGTTTGTAGGAAAAAACCCAAAACTCCCCATAATCCCAAAAAACACTCACAATTCCCCAATACCACTCCAGAATGAGGGAAAAACAGAACTCTGCTTTTTAGTAATCTTGTTTTGCTCCAACTTGTAATCTTTCTTGTTGTACAGGAGCAGTTCTTACTACATAGTTAGTTATATTTATAAGTGCTTTAACCACAGTTTGTAATATAACATACTCTTATTTCTTCATATTATATATTTAATACTAGCAATGAATAAAATTATTGTACCATGTTCTAGCTTCCCTCCCCCCTCCACTTTCTCCTTCACATCTTACTTCCCCACATTTTTTGCTGTTTTAATGTGTATGCCAAGCTAGGAATCGGCTTTGTGGCTAAAGGATTGCTTGCTTTGTTTGTTTGTTATGGTATATTTAGTGGTAGTTCTATTAGCATTCTAGTTATATATGTTCAGAGGCTTTTAGCTTGGTTGGAAAATTTGTCCCAGATTTCACTCATTCTGGAAAAATATGTAAATTCACCAAGTGTAACTAACTTCTTTTAGAGGAAGATCCAAAGTAACCCTTTCAGCTCCTTTCGGTTTCAGAGTGAGGTGGTGTGTGGCTTGGGAGAGGGAAGGATTCAAAATGCCACTTTACCCTGAAATTCGGTCTGGTTCCTTTAGTTTTCTTGCCTTCGTGGCTGTAGACAGAACTAACTATGGAGAGAACAGAGTGCCAGTTCTCGTGTGGGCTTATCCCTCAACTTCACACATGACACAAAGTTTAATATGTTTTGGTTTCTTTAGTCTCAGTCAGGATTTAAAAATTTAACCTTTTTCTTTTCCCCTTCAGGAGGCTGATAGTCCTTGATACTGAAGGATGGGTTTGAGAGCCAAGATATTCTGGAGACAGAACAAGCTTGATGATTTATTTTTCTTAATTGCAAATACAAAAATCTTTCTCCCATATTCCAGCAACTCTAAAATTATAGTTTCAGTTTTTTGGCTAACACTTAGCTGTTTTGGAATAAACCTATAAGTATTAGGAAAGTTAATTTTTTTAAATTATGTTTTACTTTCAGTAGCTAATAACTTCTACAGACAGAGAAGCTTTTAGGTATAAAAGCTAAATTTGGCCAACATAGCATATAAAAGCATTTATTTGGACAACACGGTTTGTTACATGCTAGAAAAGATTTGAAAATTTTGCTGTAAATACCGAACTTGTAAACAAAGTTTTATTGTATCTGACTCGATTCTCTTGATGTTTATGCTGGCTTAGAAGAAACAGAAACTGTATCAGTCAGTCCTGTCCTGTTAGAAATACAGGCATTATTTGAACAGTGGCTCTAAAATGTGTGATATTTAAGATCGTTATGATGTGGTAAGGGTAAGTTAAACTCTCTTCCATAAACCGTATTCTGATCTGCAAAAACCTTTTTCTGATCTGCAAAAAATTCTCCAAATTAGGAAGATCCTCATAACTTTATAGAGTAGTGTGAAGGAGAAGGTTAACAAATGTCTTAATTCTGGATTTGTTTTGTTTTGTGTCTGTGTGAAAGAGTATCTAACATACTTCTAAACACAACCATTTGTTGCTTGGGGGGATGTTCTGTTGTGGAGTTTTTAGGGTTTTGGTGGTTTTGTTGTGTTGGGTTTTTTTTTTACTTTGGACTAAATTTAAATTCTTAGAACCTAAAGAGTAAATTAAGAGTATTATTAATATTTTGAATATCTAGGGTTTTTATCAAATAAAATCTCTTTTGCCTTATAGGTCCTCCACATGTATGTAATTGATAGAAATGGCAAAATAATTTTGAGGTACTAGTTTTTGACTGGCTGTATGGTGTTTGTGTATTTGGGGAGTAAGCTTTGCTTTTTAGCCTTTTAAATTTTTTTTGAGGACTGCTTGTGCATATGTATAATGGTGAGCAAAAGAGGAATGCATCAAACTTGCTGTGAGATCTTTTGAAGTTAGCGTTTAGAGTTTTTTTATTTATTTCATTATTTATTTATCAGCTTTTTTTTTTTTTCCTCCACGAGGACAGAAATAGTTTGGACTTCTAATTGTATTTACAGTTTCTGCTATGGAAAGATGTTGCTTAAAACAGTGAAGATGTTAATGCTTAGGGATTAATCCTAATCTGTTTTTGTTTTCCTGCTCTGCAAGTCTTTCACCTCATCTAGGATCCTTTTCAGGATGAATCCAGTTTTGATATTAGTATTTCTCAATGATGTCCATAGGTTTATGTTTCCATTTTTCTTACTAACCACATGACACAGATCTGTTATTAATTGTGCAAGGCTATTTATAGTTTGTCAATTTCTTTTCCCCTGAAAGTACCAGGGAAGCTTTTTCCTTCATGTTGCAATGTAAATACATGTTTGTGATGGTGCCACAAGTCTAATGCTGCCTTTCTTTTCTGTCAGGTAGCTGAAATTATTTTGAAACCTGTCAGTCTCCTGGTACATCACTACTTCTGTTAGGAGGATGGACGTTCAAGTAGAGAAGCTTGTAGAAGTGCGTATCTTACAGAATGAAGGGTTGGTTTTAATTGTTATTTCAGTGGAGATAATGGGCTTTTTGGCCTTAATTAGTGTGCAGACCAACAAATCCTAGAAACAAGATCAGCTAACTCTGTATTTTAAATTTCATTCTGCCCTCACTGTGCTCCAGTGAAGAAATTAACTCTCTATTCATCTGGCATGAGCAAAATCTTAGGTTGCTTATGAAAGTATTCTGTATACCTAATGACAAAGATTAGTAAGATACAAGTCAGCTATATTTTGTATTGTTGCTGTTTTACTTTTCAAAGACACTGCTGTGACCACATTGGCAGAGTGAAATGCCTCTAAGGATCTTATTTTGGCTTCTGCAGCCTCTGCTTCATGCTGATAAAAATTACTTCAAGACCTTTATGAAGATAAGTGTTAACATTTGGCCTTAAGTTTTTTCTTTCTTTGGAGCAGCCTGCTGAGTCAAGGTGGCTGCAGCTCTGCCTTGCACAGCTTTCCCTTCCACCTTTTGTTACTTGCATTCTTACAGGAGTTTCTTTATGACTCCAGACATTTTTATCAAATTAATTTCTTTCGTGTTAGAAACAAGCTGAAGACTTGAAAAAAAACCCATAAAACTCCTTTACTGGTTCAGTCTTCAGAAACATCCTGTGTTTTCTCTTGCAGATAGTGAAGAATTTTACTGAATAAAAATAAGATTGAGCATTCTCCTCTTTGAACACTTGTACTTCCATTGATTCTTTAAATGCAAGATCTAAATGCTTTCCATCCTGCTCACACTGATGTAGTAATAAATCCTATATGAGATCCTAAGATACTATTATTTTTAAATTATTTTATCTGTTAATGGTAGTATGTGCAAGTCAGTATTACATATCTCTGTAGGATGTGATTAGACTACTTGAGCTGCAATGAAATTATATTCAATTTGGAATTCTTTAGAGAGAGAATTACTATAGAATAGTTTTATGTAAGAATTGTTGTATTCTAAAAATGTATTTGCCACATCTCACCAGCTCAAATTGTGATTTAAGGTGAAGAATAGATTTTCAAAACTACTCAAGAGTGTCCCTTATTTAGTCTTTCAAAAAGGCAAAATATTGTGGTGCTTTTTCAGGATACTGTCAGTTTACATATTGTTTACATAGTAGTAATCTAAATGTGCTCCAAATGTTCATGGAGACTGAGGCTAAGTGTCGTGGAACAAGTCAGTTTTAGTAAATCATTTTTTGCAAACTGTCTGTAAGAGTGATTTCAGGAGCAGTTTCCATTCTGTATGGACCTGTATTATGCTCTGTACTACTATAGCATATTCTTTATTGCAGGTGTCTGTTCCGGCACGTAGGAGTGTTCCTGAGTACTGCTTGCTTTGCTAATGTAGATGTGGCTTTAGGTGTCACTGACGTGGTCAAGGCAATGTAGCAGTTCTCCCAGGGAAGATCAGAAATATTAAAACCCCTTGGTTTGTAGACTGGGTACAAGGAGATGTGGATATTAAAAAATATTGAAGGAAGTGGATGAAATTTATTCGGGATCGTTTTTCAGCAAATCCCATGGCAGAGATGCTAGGGAACATGTAATTAGTGGATGGTTGTAAAATGTCTAAAAATAATATTTCAGGAACTTACTGCCATAGGAGGTTGTGGAGGCAATTCAAACTGTAGGTGAACTCAAAGGGTTTAGGCAAACATATGGACTACACAAAGTGGCCTTGCTCACATATTCTCCTTAAACATCATCTCGATATATTAGAGCCAAAATGCTTGGCTAGATGGGCTGCTGACCCAGACCATCGGGTCATTTCCTGTGTTCTTGCTTGGCTTCAGCTTCAGCCTGAGTTCAAACAGCAATTTCAGGAAACACACACTTAGCTTTCTAATACATGACATTATTAGTTTTGTTAGAAGGCTTTTTGTTAGGAGGTCTTTGCCAATCTGAGCAATTAAATTAAACTACTGCAAAGCTTAGTATGTTGCTCATTTGGTTTGGATTTATCTTCTAAAGTAGCCTGTGTAGAATAAATTAAGTACCATTGAAAAGTGTGAAATTTCGCTCGTAAAACTGATAGTTTTGACAACTGATGTTTCAGGTTTTTCAGACTTCAGCCATTCAGTGGCCACGCTTTTATTTATGCAAGAACTGCTTTTAAGGTGTGTTTCTGCACTCTTTTATTGTCAACTTGTGTGCTAATCTCTGGAAAGAGATTTTGTATTGTTTCTTATCAGGAACTGTATTGATATCATGTGGATCATCATTAAATAACTGTTTAAAGGAAACAATTTGTAGTCACAGTGGAAATGACATAGAACTAGTGGACCTAATACTCCTATTTCTTAATGGCAATGCCTTAACATGTTTTGAGACAAAAATACATTGAGTCAAAATTCTGATAACAATCAGAAATTACACTTTTAAATTTTATTAGGTTCTATTATAGTTGGTTGTGTTTTAAAACTGCTTGTATGATTCTAGAACTGGTATCAAGGCTTCAGTATCCTAAGTTCACATTATGTTGTTGATTGTGAAGTTCTCAATTAGTGTTTAATTAATCTAGTAGAGGAAATAGCCTTTGAAAAGTGCCCATGCTAAAGGTGCCTCCCACTGAGATTGACACATCACAAATTAGGTTTTCTCCTGAGTATCATAGTTACCTTAGAGCAGCAGGCAAAGGATAGAATGCATGTCCGACTTTGGGTAGCAGAACTTCAGGTGCTGTGAGTAAAGCAACAGAATTTATCACAAAAATGTTGAGGCACAGGAAGAGAGGCTGAACCATCAGACTTTTTCCAAAGCTTTTCTCTTAGTTCAAGCCAATTTGAATGTTTTACCCAGAATAGGAAAGAGATCAAGATCTAGAATATTCAGTGTGAAAGACTTGGGCACTGGTTTTCAGAAGTACTGATGTCAGGGCGCATGGCCTAATGTGTCTGATGGGATGTGCAAGGCTGCAGAAAGGCACCTCAAATGAGATGAAAGAGCTGTAAAGAAGCAACTCATAGATTTATTTTATTTTATTTACCTAGAACGTGGTGCTGTATAATCCATGTTAAATTTTCCTTTAGAGAAATTTTCTTGCATCCTTGCTTAGGTGCTGCAGACTTTCATTAAATAAGGGAGAATTCCTGTGAGTGACTGTCAGTCTTTTGTACTATCTTTTCCAACCAGAAAGGTACCTATCTGTCTTTATAGCATAGCTTTAATTTTTCTTATTTCAAAACATATTTACTGAGGTGCAGAGTGCCAGAAATGCCTTTCTTGAAACTGTGATCATTCCATGGGGTTCAACTGTGATAAGGTTGGTCCAGAAACCACTATTGGTCATACACTGCCCCAACACAAAGACTATTGAAGGCAGCAGTTCTTGAAACTTCTGAAATTTCTTCAGCCCTGATTCAGAATGTCTTTTGGCACACTTGGCAGCATACACAGCCTACCTTGTAATAGCTGTAAAATAAAAATGTGAATGCACTACATAAAAACAAGGCTGAAAATGGGAGTCAATGAAACAGTCAGGCATCAAGCAGGCTTATTGTCCATTGACAAAAGACACTCTATTTCCTGTTTCCAGGAACTGAGATCTCCTTAAACTGCATTAAGTTGGTGAGTCTCCCCACCCTTTGGATTGGCAGTCAGATGTCATCAGCGATGTGAAAATCTGATGTCATCCTGAGTGTCCGAATGATACTGGACTCCATTAGGTGACCTGTTGCTGCTGCTGAACAGTGCTTGTCTCGCTGTTCACCATGGCTACCTTTAGCTTCTCAAAGCACCTGTGAAGTGAGCAACAAAGGTGCTCACACAGGAGAAACTGATTTAACACAAAACCAGGAGGCACAGGGCCCACTTGCTGCAGTTGGGCCAGTCTGTGTATTCCCATGTTCAAATCCACTCTGCCAGCTGGAGCCTCAGGTTTGGATGGCCTGCAGCAAGAGGCCTGGGGGAGGAAAGCCAGCAGGCTCCCAAGAGATTATTACCCAGATAACCAACCTCAGACAGTCACACAGAATAAATAGGAACAACTGGGAATACCAGTCGACTCACATTCCCAGTTACTTTAAAAGCAGGAACCAAGGGCCAGCCATCACCCTAAAGCTTTTCTGCTTCTCACAGTTCATATGATGGTGACCAAGAATATTGAGCTGAGAATGGTACATATTGGCATGTCAGCTGTAGCCAGAATGGCTCCTCCCAGGAATTTGGGCACCTAAATCAGCCAAAAGAGATGGGCAAATGTAGCTATCCAGCCCACACATAACAGATGGAGAGATATTCTCATGTACCATGAAGCTTTTAGGTACTTTTATTCGAGTCTAAACTTCAAGCTAAAATTTTCAGTTGTAGCAGAGGGAAGGGTATATCAATGAAATATGCCTTCAAAAAGTTATACCTGCTTGGGGAGTCCAAAAAAGAAATTGTAAGAACTCACCTATTAATATTTCTCTCCTTCATCACATTCTGAAGGTGATGATAGCCAGTTGTTAAAATGCTACTTTCAAACACTTCAAAATAAAGTCTGGCAATACAATATTTTTCCAAAGACCTTTAAGTCTTCTTTGAAATTCATTACTGATATCATCTTGTTTAGATTATATTATGAATGCTCACTCTTAGTGAATTTTACACTGAGCCAGACTTCTGAAGATCTGGAAGATTTATTAGCTTGGTAAAATGTAAATATTGTTACAGTTCATTTTTTTTCTCAAACAGCCTAAAGATTCTAGAAAAAAAAACACGTGAAACAAGATAGTATTTTTAAAGTGCTTACTCAAACCTGAGCTAATCAGTGTTGAAATCACACAGCCCAAGCTTGAAAATGTGAATGTCTATCATGTCTCATCGATGTGTTAGAAGTTAGAACTTGCCATCTTTTCTTTAACTTGTGAAGTTGCTCCACCAGTAAGGGAGGAATTCATATGATTTCTGCCATTTTCTTATCCTTTCCTTTGTCTCTGGTACTCCTAAAATGAGTAACACTTAAGTTTCCAGTTCTGGGCATTTTGCTTGGTTGGTTTTGTTTTTTTGTTTTTGTAAACATGAAAGATTTTATTTTCTTTCAGCAATTTAACAGATTTTTGGCCATAATGCTCAAGAGTTTTCTTTCCTTCTGATTTGTAGAGGGAGGAGGACATAGGCTCTATTTATACGTGTGCAAGCAAGACTGAAGAAAGTTCTGTCCAGAAAGGAAATTATAAAATGCACTTGCTCTTCTACTTTTTTAAGTGTTTTTCTCCTTTGTTCATAATTTTAGCTAGGGTTTTCATGTTTACAAACTTCTTTTCCTCACAGAAGGGCAGGTTTCAAATAAAAATACAGAAATCTAAAATGGTAACAAGCTTCTGCTTTGGTACAGACTTCCTCTGTTTATTTTGGCTGCTGTGTGCTTTGCTATCATTTCTGCATTGCTTGGGTTTACAAAACTAGGATAACCAGCTTTCCACAAATAAAATTAAACATATTTTTTTCATGCTGGGCATCTGGTGCTCTTATTTTGTCATGACATCTGATATTTTTTATCATTAATGAATATACAAATATGCTTGGGTCATGTAAAGAGCAACATGACACAGTATTTCCTTGTGTTGAAAACTGTTTGTCAAGTGGTTGATCTCAAGCACTGGGAATTCTAGGCTTCCTTCTGAAAGTTAATGTAATGTTTTGATTAATGTTGAAGTTAATGCAATTTGTTGAAATAATCTAAGCTGTACAAATAGCTTTTTAATTATATCAGGCAGTTGAGAAAATAAAATTTGTACAGGTATTGTTTTACTTCGTTGTTATTCTATCTTTGATTTTTTGAAAAATGTTTATTTAAAAATATCTGTGCTTATTCTTGCTCATATCTCTTTCTCTGTGGGATGAAGACAGCAAGAAGTGTGAAGTGAAAATTAATGTATTTCCTAACCAGAAAAAAAAAATTGTTTTTTTTCCCAATAAAACTTTTTTTTTTTTGCGCATACCAAACTTCTGTTACATATTCCTGTGTAATGGTTGTAAACGCTCTTTTATTTTTAAGGTTATTCTTGTGCAAGTTAATCCAGGGGAAGCATTTACAATAAGAAGAGAAGATGGACAGTTTCAGTGCATTACAGGTAAAGTTGATAAATTTATTTTAATATTTTCTGAGTCTGAATCAGGATTAATAAAAGGCAATTTCTGGTGAAAGTAAAAGAATGACAGAATTTATTTTAAATACAAGTGCTGTTTAAAGACCTAAAAGATTATGTGCTAAGGATCATTGGGATTTAGATTTCACTGCCATAAACCAAGTACTTTTTCTTACATTATATTAGATGAAATTGCATTTCTTTGGGAGGAGAAGGGAGGAACATTTTCAGATTGCAAAGCAAACATGGAAAGGCAGTTTTAGCAACTTTTGACTAAGCTCATTTGTTTTACAGACCTCAAATTAAAAGCTACAACTGTTAATATGGCTTGAGTTTAGTTTTTTTTATTCTTTGCTATCATGTGGATGTTGATTCCCTGTCAGTTATCCTACCTAATTTCTCATTATCTCTAGGGGCCAAATTGCATTATTTCTGAGTTCTAGCAAGTGCAGCCTCAAAATACAAATGCTTCATTGAAGCACAGCATCCCCTTATGTGATGGTCAGTTTGGATGTTCTATTCCAAATGACATAGCTCCCAGTTAAGCGTATCTAGAAAGTACCATGAGAAATGAGCAATCAGCTATTGCTGTTGCATAGAATACCATTTTACTCTGTTATAAGAGAGTAGCCACAGATTCAGCTATGGGGTCACTTTTTTGTTTGTCATTATCTGGGCCAATGAATCTTACCCTTGTTGTTTTTTTGGGTTTTTTTTCTGGATGTTGGCCCAGCTCCAACAGATAGTGTTCTGGGAATTCGAAGCAAGTATTTTCCAGCTCCTTTCCCTCTTCTCTCCAGTCTCATAAGAGCTGAAAGGTCTGGTTTCCAGTGTCATAGGCAGGTCCTTTGGCTACAAAACAACTGATTCAAAGGAGGTCTTAGATGCTAATTAAGTTTATATTGACAGTTCTTAAAGTTTGCATGTCATATAAGCACCATATTTCAAAACTTTGTGCTGATTGCATGGTATTCTTGCATCGTTTGAGCCCCAAATGGGTCAGTGTTGCAGCTCACCATTCTGTACAGCTTATTTGAAACATGATATGTAATAATTACTTGACTGTACATGAGGAAAATATAATGATTTTTGTCTTGCAATTCAAGTTAAAGAACAGATAAGATATATTTTGATTCTGTTGCACAAAATACTGAGGGGAGTGGCATGCATTGCATGTTTGGTTCTAATTTTTGATTTACCAAATGGTCTTACTGGTGGGGAATGAATTGACGCTTTCTTGGCATGATTGTCTTCAAAGCAGGAAGAGTTTAATGAACTGCAGAAATACTAAGATCATATCTTTACAGATATGGTTCTAACCTTCCATGGTGCATTATCCTTACCTGGTGCCTCTTTCTTTTGGAGTAGGCGGCTTGCTATTGTGATTTGATTCAGCTGTGGATTTCTTCATCCTTTAAATATGAGAGTGAGCATGAGCAAGTTACTAGGTGATTGTTTCTGGGACTCACTAAGTGTAAGCTGAGGTACAGTCTTTACAACTTCCCTGAAAAATGGCACTGTAATCTGGAAAACTACATCCCAAATCCTCCTGCCACATAGATATTCTTCTTGTTTTTCCCCCTTCCTGGAGATGAAATTGTGGATTATAGTTGGTAATAAAATAGGGGGCATAAAGATTTTTTTCATATATGTGAATTCAGTAATCTTCATACAGAACCTGAATTGCACCTGATCTTTTGAATGTTGCTTTTCTGGTCTATTCTTACCACTTCTGAGACATTTCTGTGGTTTTGAGTGCTATGCCAATGGATCTTTCTACCTTTTGGGTTGTTGGGTCTGTCTGCCTTAAAGAAGAAATTCCCTTAGTAATTTATGATGTTCCTTTTTCATTATATTGTATTGCAATTCATGAGGAGTATCTAGTGTTTGGTTTTCTGTGTAGAGATTTGTATAAAATAAACTATTTTAAATGGTGTAAACTACAGAGAGTAATTTGGTATTGGTCCTTTTTGTTCTGCCACAACTTCTCAAACATAGTTTGCCCTTGACTTGTCTACAAAGTGGATTTCCAGTCTGCAAAATGGGTTACAACTGCAGGAGTCTATTGCATTGTCTTAAAAGTAAGAAAGAAAGCAAGCTCACATCTTGGTTTTTTCCACACTGTATGCACTCAGTCATTAGGTAAAATCATATTTAAAGATGCAGAAAAATATAATGAGAATGGTTTGGATAAATGTACAAAGATGTTTATTTTTAGAAAGGCATGAAGAGGGACAAGATGGCTGAAATTTGGTGGAAATGCAATCAGTGGGAAGTTTATTTAGTCATTATAATGTTTCTTAATTTTTTTTTTTTAAATCTTAGTTTTTCCAGTGACTATTTATCCATTTTTATACTCTTCTCTGACTTAAAAGTCTCTGCAAAGAACACATATGCAGTTTTTTCAGTGATGTATGATATAAAAAATTGGAATTACGTAAATATAGTACTAAAATGAAAGAGTGGAAGTTAAGAAGTTGCGAGCTGCTTATGGATCCCAGATAGAAATGCAGATAACCAGGTACATTAGTTTGAATGATTTGGTAAGTCACGCTTCCTTGGATAATTCTAAATCTCTCTTGTGCTTTATTGCTGGTCAATTCACCTTGAGATTTTGCCGTCTGCTGAAGTTAATGTGGATTGTTAATAAATCTAACCATTATGTTAATTGTGTTTTCTTGCATTAGATATCTTCCTGTTGGAAACATTGAGATGCTCTGTCAGTCTCCGTGCTGTTCTTGTCATCTATTCTGTTTTTAAAGAGAACTCTCCTTACTTTGGCAACACTGTACATAGGGTAAAATTTCTCAACCTGAAAATGATGAGAGTTAGTGTCTCTTCAGGAGAAAGGAGGGGTGTGAATAAAGTGGCTATTTAGAGCTGTCCTTGAGTCAATGAAGTACTGAAAACTTAAAGCACTAATTAATGGAGAAGCACGCAGTGCATTTTCTGTGAACTGTGCTTCTGAAGAAAATGCTTCATTTACACGCAGGTCTTTGTACTGACTTACCACGTGTCCGCTCTCACAGGTAATCTGTAAAGCTTTGACTGGTTTGGAACTACATTAAGTGAGAAGCAGCTTCTTAATGTGGTCCTCTTTCATGGCACTGAAATATTAAATGAATAATATTTAGTGAAAAGACTCTTAAGAATAATTCCTGGTTTGAAATCTCCTAAGGGTGGCAAATGAGCAGTGATGGTTAAGGGATCCTTCATCCTTGGTGAATTCCATTCCTTTATTTTGGTGACCTTTTAATGAATTAAAATAACATGTATTTTATTCTTTATTTCTGTAGAATAAGAAGCATGGTTACCTTATATTTCTGTAGTTAGCAGACTTGGATCATAGTTGGATTTCTGTTATCTGTATTTTGACTTAAATACAACTTTGATTGAGCACTTCTGTGTGCCAGTGGCCATATTTTTTGGATATTATAAAATATTTTCTTTGCCTGCCTAGTGATTTGTCTGATAGTGACAACTCCTGCTTCCCCTTGACGCAGCTTCAGTTTAAATAATTTGTCAGTCTCTAACTTTACAAAAACACTGGGCATTTCTTGCTAGACAGATAGGAACATATCTGTCTGTGTAACCATATGTTAGACCAAAATGTTTATTTTCAAAAGAGGTCTTTTAAATCTATGAAAAATTTCTCATATACTAGAAATACACAGACTTCTGTGGAAACTTCCCTTAAATTCCAAAATTTTCTTTTGTTAATATGATGTAATCAGCTACATTACAGTGTTTCAGAAAACCAGGTTTGAAATGTATGAATGGGTTCTCTTTGCAGAAGTGAATTACTGCAGATCACTCATTCATGAATTCTTCCTATTGCAGAATAAATGAATGAAGATGACTCATCTTGAGGACATTTTGTAACAGTCCAAGTTGCAGCTAAAGGCTATTAAATGTTACTTCACACAATAAGAGAGACCGTGTTCTATATGTCTCTGCAGAGGAAAATTGCCATTTTCATAATAGAATAAGAAGACTTATGTAAATTAGAATGAGTCATAAATGCTTCATGCTTTGAAATTAAATGAAGTGTCAGTATTAAGGTTAGGCTCTGGGATAAAAGTTAAGCAAGCTTAACCTAATTTTTTGTCTTTGAAACAAGAAATAAAATTCTTCTGAAAAGTGTTTTCAAGGAAGGCAAGAGGAAAAGAAGATAACATCAATTCTGAGACTGCAGTAGTGAAACACAAACTTCAGTTTGTTCTAAGATCAGCTTGAGGTTTGCAAAACCAAACCTGCCCATTACCCAGAATATTATGTGAATAGAACTGATACAGAATCACAGAATGGCATGGATTGGAAGAGACCTTTAGAAGTCGTCTACTTCCAACCCCTCTGCCATGGGCAGGGACACCTTCCACTAGACCAGGTTGCTCAGAGCCCCATCCAGCCTGGTCTAGAACACTGCCAGGGATGGGGCATCCACAGCTTCTCTGGGCAACCTGTGACAGTGCCTCATCACCCTCATGAAAATTTCTTTCTTAAATCCAGCCTAAATCTACTCTCTTTCTGTTTAAAATGTTGCCTCTTGGCCTGTAACGATAGGCTCTGGTAAAAAGTCTTTCTCCATCTATTTTAGAAACCCCTTCATATAATCAAAGGCTGCAATAAGGTATCCCCAGCACTTTCTCTTCTTTAGACTGAAAACTCCAACCCTCTCAGCCTGTCTTCACAAGAGGAATGCTCCAACCTTCTGACCATTTCTTGGGCCCTCCTCTGGACCCTCTTCAAGTCCATGCCTGTCTTGTGCTGAGGAACCCAGGGCTCCAGGTGGGAGGCAGGGTCACCTCCCTCGCTCTGCTGGACATGCTGCTTTTGATGCAACCCAAGATACAGTTGGCTGGCTTGGGTGCAAGTACACATCACCGGCTTGTGTCTAGTTTTTCATCCACCAATATCCCCAAATTTTCTGGAGGGCAGCTTTTAATCTATTTTCTACTCTTTTCTGCTGTCAGGCTTGGCATGGTTTTGATTATTTACATATAATGTTGGAGCAGCCAAACTGAGCATCTTAAAATCTGAAAGTAACTGCTATTTAAGTACATTTGAAGAAAAACCCCCTAGATTTATCTTGTTCAAATATCATCTTGTGCTTTGGTGTTGAATTTTATTTTGAAACAATTTATTAATATTGGAAGGGGTTAAAGACCTACCATAAATTCTGTAGAAGTTGCTACAGACCCATGAGAAGGGACTTTGTTAGTTGCTAATGGTCATTGGGAGATGCTTCCCTCACAAGACCACCACAGCTTATTATCAAATCCTAAACCACTGTGGTAAGTGGAGGAAGTGTGTGCTGTCATTCTGTGGTGATTTTAGAATGTACAAAGATACCTGGCACTGCAGTAGTGGTCACATTTATAGACTTAAAGGGTGACATCATGTCTAGAAATATCATATCTTGTTTGTTAAATTACTCGGTATCCACATTAGCACTGGGCAAAGTTTGGGAATAAAAGAATGTTTATTTAAATACACAGCTCTCTAATAATGGAATAAACTAGCAGAACCAATAAAACACTATTAACAAGAGTTCTCTCCTAGAACATATCTAGTCTTCTAGGTAGCTTAATAGACTGAGTAATGGACCCTTTACAAGTAAACCCAGATGTGTATTACAGAGGTCTAGTGCTTTGCTTTTCCTGCTTCCGTTAAGAACAGCTTACTGAAGCCATCCAGAGAAGCTGCTCTGGGTGCTGCTTTTCTTTCTGTAGGCTGAGAAGAAATGAGTTGTTCATCGTTGTTTCCATTTACCTGTTTCTCATTTCTAAATACTGAAATGCTGCATGACAACATGTGTAAGTTTATTTGCTTTCCTTTTCATCTTCAATGATGCTTTGCAGCTTTTCTCCACAGTAGCCTTCTGAAAACACAGATGTAAGATATATATCAGTTCATTAAAAAAAGAATCAAAAAACCCCTCAAAACAACCTCACCCTAAATGGTAAATTATTTCAGTTGTCATCTCCATTCCTTCTATGTAGAAGACGAAAGATACTATTAAAGGCTAAAACTGGATACAGATACTTAGATTAACATCCTTTTCTACATATTAATTTTAGGATCTCCACTGGAAGTATTTAGAGGGCCTTTAAAAAAGGCATTGAGGGAAGCTAAGACAAATCAACTGAAAGTATGGGATCAGAGCAAGCTACAGCTAATTAACTCTTGGTTGAGCATGTCCACGCAGAGGGTCAGAGCTGAGTCTGTAGGAGTAGCTTAACTCTAAAGTACCTCTGTTTGGGAATGACCTTCAATATAAACAATTTTTTAAAAAATTAAAGGGTTTTTTTTATTTCTAGGTATCTGCACTCAAACTGAAAACAGTATTAATGTTGGCCAGCTATGTGGGAGTATGACTGCAGAGGAGACATAATTCCATTTTGTATTGAAACAAGATGGTGAGGAAAAGTGGTCATAAAGCGTGGTTGTAGCAGCTTGATTTGGAGCTGTCTCATTCCAAAATAATTTTAAGTAGGAGATGCTCTTTTTATAGCTTAGATTGATAAACAGGGTGCATGAATGCCCTTGCAATTATTGTTGAAGACTTAACCCTTGTACCTTTTACTGGTAGGTTAGCCTAAAAATTGGATTGAGATATGGCAAATATCCTTCTGGTAGGATGAAGAAGTAATGATGGATTTAAGCCCTCACTGCAGAGCATGTAGAATGCTCATGTCTTGGCTTGACACATAGCACAACTCCAGCTGGTAAGTCGAGTTTTATTGGCAGGTAAAGCTTGCCTGTAAGCCCTGCTGTTGCAGCTCTTCTAGTACAACTACTGAATTAAAGCTGGGTGCAGACACATCTCCTTGATTCTGTAGGCCCTTTTGAAGTAGGGCAGAGGCAGTCTTCATGATCGTCTTTCAAATTTGTTATGCTAACTCAATGAAAATTGCAAAGTGGTGAAAACAAGGTCATTCTCCTGACAAGAATAGAACACAGCAATCCAAAATTCTGTTCTTTAGATTGGCCTCTCTCTGCTCTGAGAGTGACCATGAGAATTAACCTCATAACAGAGCTTCCTCAGCCTTCTCTGGGAACTGCCTGACCTTGTCCTCCATTAATTCTGATGGCTGACCAGGTCTTTGTGGTCCCAGTCTCATCGAGCCATTAACGAAGCAGGCAGGGATGACACAAGAAGCTGTTATTGGAAAAACTTACTTTATCATGCTGCTTTTCTGCCAGACCAGCTCGCATTACTGTTGTGCTTACTTTGTTAGCGTTACAAATACTAGACTTCTAAAACATTCTATTCCCAGAACAAATTGAATTTGGTGAAAGTTTGATTAAAAAGCCCACTAGACTTGTTTTATCCTGTTCTGCAGTAGCAAATTAAAGAAAAAAAAGGGAATGCATTAATTCGTATCTCTCTTGATGTTGATTGTCATGTGTCTTAGGAAAAACATAGTTTTCTGCCATTGATTTCTGTTTAAAATGTGTTAAATAGAGTCCATATCTTTATATGGAAAAAACATGTCTGTGACATTTTTTGCCTTGTTTATTTGTCATTCTTCTAATAGATATTTTTTTAACTTTTGTTCTGTCTTATTTCATGCATTGTGAGATGTGAGTTCATGAAGTACTATATTCATAGTAAGTTGTTCAGTCACATTCTCCTTTTCCTGTTTGATTTTCCTGTATATTGAGATCAGTTAATCTTCCCTTGTAACTTCTTTAATCTTCTCCTTTATTCCTTCTTTTCACTACACTGCAGTGTCCGTACTGCAAACTCATACTGACTGTAGGAAGGTTCTGGAGACGTTTGAAATATCAGTGCTTCAGCTGCATACTGAAGTCATCTAATTTTAGGTGTCTAAGTGTGTGTTTCTATATGTGGCCTTGGATCTAAGCTCCCATTGAAACTAGTGAAGATTTAGTCACTAGGTGTAGTAGACTCAGTGCTTTTCAGCTGACATCAGTTTGCATTCAATAGCTCTCCAGGCTCCACTGTCTGTACCAACTAGGTCTCCACTTGCTATAATGGGAGTTAAAAGTCCTAACTTGCACGCAGACATATAATTTTAGATACCTAAATGAGATGTCGCCATTTTGGAACTAAAGCCTGACTATTATAAGCTGAAATAAATAAGGCTACATCCTGAAAATGCCTCATTTAGGTGTGTTGATTCACAGTTGTACCCTCGTGAATGTCTTTGTCCTCAGGCACCTGAACTCTTTGAGCTCATCCATTTCTGTGTGCATCTAACATCACATTCTACAAGGATGGTACTAGTTTTTGAAGGTGCATGTTGGGAATTAATTTACAGCCCTCAGTTGCAGCTGGAGAATGCCCCTAAAACTTGGTTTTCATTACTCTAGTCAGACATGTCTAGCCCCCAAAGCTGTGAAGTATTAGCTCAAACTGCTGAGATTCAGGTGCTATTATTGCCTCTGTCTGGAATCAGTTGGATGAGCCTTGTATGAAGCATGTTAGGTTTGACAGGTTTGTGTCTGGCAGTATTGTAATATTCCCATAGCTCTGCAATCAGTTAATCTGATTTCTTCTCTGACTATGCTGTTGATGGGAAAGAAATAGCCCTATATTACTTGCTTTATGGGGGGAAAAGAAGGGGAAAAAATTGGTAGGATCTCTTCTTGGTTTCTAGTAAGTAGGAGTAGTTAGTAGTTTTGTCTAAGTAGAAAGTTTGTCTAATGTAAGCAGTAAGCAGTTTGAATTAAATAAAAAAAATAGAGCTATGGGCATTTTACTTAGTATTTTCACTTAATGTACAAACATTTAGCATAACTTAAACTGACAGCATTTTCTTTATCTTAATTGGATGCAATCTGATGAACTGAAATAATAAAGATTCATGAAGATCGCTAACTTTAAGAGTGGAAGAAGTTCCTTTATTTCATTATCTGATCATTTAAAAACAAATGGTGCTTTTATTTTGTAGAAACTCAAACAATGTTCTTAAATGGACTTTGTACTGGGTTTTGTGAAAATGGAAGGGCTAGAACTTCGTTGAAAGGATTTTTGCAGGATCCTCTTTCACAACTACGTACAGTACGAATACAGGCTGGTGTGTCATCTGTTGGAAAATGCTGTGCATTGTTAGATAAGACCTCAGGAGAGTTCCTTATAGTTCCACCCTGTGCAATTCAAATTGTATTGCTATGTTCTTGAAGTATAGTGGTAGCTGTCAAACTATTCAGACTTCTATCCCAGAATTACTGTTAGTAAGAAATAGCTTTGAATTGATGTTGATTTATTCTTGTCCCATTTGTAGTCATGGCTTCCTTACCTTGTGCCACTGCCACTGTCAGGCCCTTGGTAGTTGTGAAGGGTTGCAAACACACTGGGAAGGAAAACGGTCTTCATAGTTGTGGAGAAGCTCTTGTGGCCATTGTTTGTACAGTTTTCCTCAAAACAAACACAGTTCCTCATACATGCCCTGGCTGTCACCACTGTGTCACAACCAAGCTTACAAGCTGACATTGGTCTGCCTCCAAGCCTTCTCTAATGCCAAAAGTTGTTGGGTACCCAGGAGGTTAATCTCCCTTTCCTTCATTTTCACCTGTGCGAGGCTAATGTGTTGTCTGTTCTTGCAAGAATGTAATACCTAACTAAATGCTGCAACTTTGAATCCAGGTATTTTTAACTCTGTTCATAGTTTTGTGCTTTTTTTTTGCTGTAATAGATGAATCAGCAGCACATGGCTTGATAGATGTGGCTGTGCATGTGTTATTAATAGTAAATTAATAGCTGTCTTTTTTTTGACTGTCTGTGAAATGACTGAGATTTTGTGAGCTTGTATGACTTAGGTGATCATGTCACTCTTCAACTTTATTTAAAATCATGGTAGTATAACTTCCCCTTCTTCCTTTTGCAGACATGCAGCAATCTGTTTTACATCTAAAGCAGTTTATTATCCAAATGAGGGAAAGGAAGAAGAGACAGAAGATAGCCAAGGTCATTACATATAGGCTAGCTGTACACATATACAAAACAGCTCCTGTGTAATATGAGTTAAAGACTGGTTACAAGTAAGTTCAGCCAATTAAAGCCATTAAGAAACAGTGTAATCATAAGGAGTTTCAAAGTTGGAAGGGCCAAATTCATTGGAAGTGAGTACAGCTGTCTGCTCTGCTGTTCTGGTTTCTTTATGCCAGAGAGAAGCTCTTCGTTACACTACAAAGGGCTTTCCAGTTGTCCTAGAAAACTCAATTGTCTACGGCAGGTCTCTAGGACATCATTTAAAGAGCTTCAGATTTTTTCAAGTGATTGTACAGCATCCAGTAATTTGTAGGTGGGTCTCAGTTAATGGTACTGGAGCTTCTAGAGAAGCTGACAGCACCCTCCTTCCCTTTTGATCAATCAGCTGTTCACTGAGGATATGGTTTATCTCCTTTTCTTGTTCTCGATTTGTTTTTCCAGTAGCCATTCCTCAAAAGTTTCCTTATCCTTTTGCTTCAATGCTCTATATATGGGCCATTTTCATAAATACTGTGTATAGTGTGTTTCCCTTGAATAATCTTTACAGTTCAGAGGTTGAATGGATGTGCCTTTCAAGGCAGCTGAAGAAGGAGCTGCAGTCAGAATGATAAATGCCAAACCAGAAGTAAATATTATTGCTCATTAATAATTCTTCAAAGGAGTTAATATACAGAGAGTGGTCAGCCTTTCTCTTCTCTGTTTTTCCAACAGAAAAGTTGTCTTTAAGGTAGTCTCTTGAAAGATAGAATTTAAGTGAAGTGCTCTTGTGTTGCATCCTCAGCTGCTTTAAACTTGAAGAGTTTGTATGCCGAAAGGCACCACTCTCTGGACAGAGTTAACTCTTTTGGTTTATGAAGGCAAGAGATATCTCAATAAAGCTCTTAAGCAGCAGATAGATTTGGAAATTACATGAAACATACTTAAGTTTGCATTTATTCTTTTTGTTATGCGTTCCGTATACTTCGTATTTTGTTTCTTGTTTTGTGATCAGGCAAAGATTTTGGATCAAATTCTGTTAGATGTACCAAAAAAAATGTACTTTGACTCTTACCTAGATATAAAATCCAGTTAAATCTGAAATCTTATCTGACTTTTTACTCTTATTTTTCAAGTGATAGCACATACAAATAAATCTACCTTGCAGGCGCATCCTTGGGGTGCTTAAAGCCCAAGGTGAGTTTGGGAATTTGAGAAGCTAAACTGTATTTTTTCTGAAAGAGAATTTTTTTCTGAATTGGGGTCAAAAACAGAGTGAGTATCTCCCGTTAGAGTTTGACACTGCTGGCAGTGCAGTTTTGGGGAGCATCTGGTGGCTATGCGATGCATTAATGAGTGAAAATATTTAGTAAGTTACAAGGGCAGTCTAAATAATTGAAACCAGTTAAAGTTCTTCCAACATGAATGAGTTTTAAAATATCACCTGCTAAGAGAGCTGAAAAATAAGAGTGAATATCCATAAATATTGATCAGAGGTGCAGAGGACTGGCTAGTGTGAGACTAAATTCCATTCATTTCCCTGATTTGTACTACAAATGGATACAAGAGGTCTGTCAAGTGTGAGGTTTTTGAGATTGATTATTGATTGTTTGATCACTTTTTTGCTTCTGGCCCGTGTGTGTTAGAACAGTGCATTTCTACACAGGTTGTAAATCTGACATGAGATCTATGTTGCATTTTCAATAAAATATTTGTAAAAGATACGGTTTTGTGCCTACTACACCCTTCCAATGCTTATGAAAAGGAAAATTGCACGAACAGGAGGAAAATGTACCTTGGAAATACCCTAGCTTTTTTTTTTTTAATTGCAGCTATATACACATCAAAGTTTCCTTGCATCACTTCCCAGCAAAGATATGACACATAGTAGATTATTAATATGCCTACACAGCTTTGTCTGTTCATCCTCTGTCAGGTCTTTCAAATGCCATACAGAGCACTGATTTCTCCACAATAGCTTTCCAATTGTGCATTATGTTCTTAGAATTTAAATGTGTTGACTTTTTTTTTTTACTTACCGAGCCGTGTCCTCTCAACTGAAAAACAGATCCATTATTTTTGATGGGAAAGAGTCTTGTCTCGTGTTGGTGACTGTAGTTAAACAGAAGGGTGTTGGGTCTGGAGTTCTTTTCAGAAGCACATAAATGTATGTTCCTGGATCATCTTCTTGTATGGTGCTACTGTGCTGCTGGGTCTTGGCAAGTAGTACAGTAAACATTTCTTTGCAGCTTCAGACAGCTGGAAAAAAGATCTGAAGTGGCTGGGAACATTCCAAAGAGAAAAAGAGGCTTAATGTTGGGTAAGGTTACATCTATTTAGGATATAGTTTTGGTGGATATGAGCGCCAGTGGGAAGCAGATAGGACTGGAAAATGCAGGCGTAAAGAATTGCAGGTATGCAGTGGAGTCTTGAGGCCAGATACCTGTTTCCTTGAAAGCATAGCACAGAATGTTTTTGATCACTTTTTCCAAAGAACTTCAGCGGACTTAATATAACCTTTTTTTTTAAAGGTTCTAAATTATGCAGGAAATAGGAAAGGATTGAATGCTAAAGTATGATGCACAGCTAGCCTAGGATGTAGATATATTCCTCCTTAATCACTCAGTAATCAGTGCGCTCAGGTGTCTTTCAGCTAACGAGACATTCTAGAAATACTTGGTATTTCAGCAAAGCTGATCATCCAGACAACTCTAATGGCACAGGAAATCCGTATTCCAGAAGTGATAAAAGATCAACAAGAACATGGTACCACTGAACTGGGTGAAATGCAGTTATATACAATGCAAGGTTGTGCATAAAATTAATAAATTATAGATGGGGGTCTCCTCACTTGAAACTTGATAAGGAGGAGGAAGAAGCAGGCCAGCTATCTATTTGACTCACAAGATAAATATTATCTCCAGTATAATGTATCTGTAAAGCTTAGCGTGATCATAAAATCCATCAGGACAGTTGTTGTTAGTATAGCTTGAGATGTTTAGTAGCATTTTACAGGATTCTGCTGAGATTTCAACTGTAATTTGATAACTCATGTTTACAAAAGATGAAATGAAGCTGACTCCAGGTGTTGTGAAAAAGAACTGTTAGGATATTCAGGAGAAAATATAAAAAGAGAGTAGAAGAGCTTGGTTTGCTTGGCTAAAAAATTACTTTTGTTGGAAAACAACAGGGATTTAAAAAAAATAATGAATGCCTGAGCTAATCTAGAGTCCAGTTGGCTATCAAATGGCTATGAAATACTTTTATATAAATTACAAGAAACCTGGCTACGTAGGAGAGTGATGCTCTAGAGGAGCAGTCCACAGCTCCTCAAAGAATGGCTTTGGTATTGGTCTTCACGCCTCTACAGAGAATCTGTTTATGGTGGATCTTGATGTATGATAATGGGGGAGGGGAATGAAATTGCAATTGCAGGTGAATAGACTTGATTCATGAGGTGTTTTTCAGGCCTTGAGCCCTCATGGTTCAACAACAGAAAATATCACATCTCCTGCATCCAAACAGTAGTGAAGCAATAAAAAGATTTCTGCACAAAGGGCACATTTACAGCTATTAAGCAATTTTCTTGTCTCAGCTCCTTCATGGAGGGATATATTGATCCATACATAATGTGTGGTAAGGAATTCTACCATATGCATATGTCTTTTTTCCTTCCTTCTGGTTTGGAATGACAACTGTTACATGTCTGAGCCAAATTATTTGTTTCATCTCTGGCCTTTGTTTGGCACAGGTAAGTAGATTCCTTACATAGTTCTTTCTGACTACAGGTTCATTTTGCATGCCAAAGCAGTGGGTGTGTTACTTTCCAAAATGTATTTGGTTACAAAGCAAATTGAATTTGAAGAGAACACTGCAGTGGTATAGGCTTATCTTGGTTTCTGGTCCCAGCTTACTGCTTTTCCAGGTATTTTATTTCTGGTAATACATGTTTATTAACGTAGCTTAAAGCTTTTTATCAAGAGAAGCCTTTGTCATAGATGCTCTTAGTATTTGAGCTTATGTATTTCCCGTGTGTGTTAACCTGCTTGAGATTTGTAAAAAATAACGCTTCATTGAAGTGATCTGCAAAGAGTTCATTGTGGAGAATCAAGGAATCTTATAAAACACCAAAAAGACCAAATTTTAAACTTTAAATTCCAAAACAAATTTAAAACATACAGATTTTAAAGTCTTTATTAGTTATTTGTTAGATTGCAGACCCTGGAAACCATTTTCACATCACTTTCAGCAGTAAAATGTGAGGTTTGCAGTGGAAATTGGCTGATAGTGTTAAGGGATTTGTGCAATAGTGGAAGCATTTCACTGCAGAAGAGGCTGCAGATGTTTGTAGCAAGCATGGCACATTTCTGTGTTGCTAAGTCTGACAATATCAGTGCTTTTTTAATGTGTATCCTGATTTGGGGTTAATTAGTGTGGGATCAAATTTCTGCAAAGCTTTTGGACATGAAAATTCTTGTGTGTGGACCTTAAGTCATTAGCAGAACCAGAAATCTTAGTCTAAATGTTTAAGTATTTATCACATCAGTTGCAATGATAACAATGTTCAAGGTCAGTAGTTTTTCAGTGAAACTTTTATTTCCACTGTCTTCAGAGCATCCCCTATTGTAGCTGCATTCATAGGCTTGTTATTAGTGAAAAGACAGAGAAAAATACGTCTATGGGAAGAATTGCGATTGCGAGGAGTCATGTTTAAGATGCCTGGATTCCGCCTTACTTGTAACTTAGATTTAGCTGCAGAAGTCTCAGATGCAGCCCAGGTCCCCCACTAAGTAAGGATCTAATCCTAGCAAGTGTGCTGAATCCATTGCTTCTCCTGTTTTGACCGTGGAATTCCCTACATGCCTCTAATGCTACAAAACATGAGGCTGCAGGGGACAGTCAGGAGACAGACACCAAAGACAGAGACAGTAAAAAGAGAGTATATAAATGATGCCTTTCTGTCTCCCCGAAAAGAAAGGCTACTTGTCTACTTGGGCTGTATTAATTTTATTCTGAAATGCCAACAGCATCATCAGCAGGAAATTGTTTAAAGCACTTGCCCACAACTGAAAAAAAATCTGAACTCTGCAAGTACCACGGAATCTAAACCTGTAGCTCCCCAATTCCAGCAGTATCCCTTAGCCATGAGGCTCTGGGAAATTCTAAGTTGGCCTTTTCTTTTGTTGTCTTTTGGAGATGGGCACCTTCACCTCAAAAAAAGATTCTAGGGGGAAAATACATGGGAAAGCAAGCTGCCTTCTTCTGTTGATGTAATGGGGGTTCCTCTATGATTTAGGTGAAGTCCTGGGTTCTACTTCCTATTTTAAAGGCTGGCTCTGAATTTTCCACTTAGAAGCTCTTGGATTAAAGGAGTTAAGCATGTTCCATTCCAGTTTCTAGTGGTCCATCTCCAGCAGAAGTGACCCATGTTATTTCTTAGTTCGGTGTTCATAGCACTCTCCTAAATAGGAGCAAGCTGTGGTGAATGTGCAGAAGCAGAGACTTGTCTTCTGGAGAAAGCCAGTGAATCATGCTGCTGAAGCCAAGTGTTTGCTTTAGATGCTGCAAAGTTTAACGTATATGACATCAGATGTTTTCAATTTGGTCTTAAGTCTATCTTTTGTCACATGATTCTGTATGATTTGCCTGAGTCTTGTTCCCTACCGTTTGTGGCATGACAGAATGATTTCTCATCTCAAATGTCGTCTTCTGAATTGTCAGCTTCAGGGATTGTTTTCTCCACTCATGATTTGAAACAAAACTGTGTAATAAAGTGTGACTTCAAAATCTATTTCATGGTTAAAAAAACCTGCATCTGAACATTGTTTGTGGAACTGCAGTGTTGCCAGAAACTTCGTTGGTGGACTCAAGTGAACACCTCACATGGAGATATAAAAATAATTGTATGCAGTGAGTGTGAAGAGTGGTAGGCCTGTAGGACCAAACTCTTTCCATTGCTTAGTATTGTTACAAATAATCTTTTTATCTGATCAGAACAGCAGACTCACCTAATACAATAACCGCATCTAAGAGAGTAAAATTTCAGTGAGACGGAGCTGTTGGGTGGGAAGGTTTTTAGAAGTCAGCAGTTGACATCCACTTTTTACGTTATATTGAGAAAAAGATTTAGCCCTGGTTTTGCACCATAGAACCCTAGTGGTGGAGCCAACGTCTTTCTAGATTTACCTGTCTTTCTTTACCTCTCTTCTGCTAAATCATGTGGAATTCTGGATTATGGGATTTCTGAAAAGCTGAAATACCCCACATCCTACTAACTTAGTTTTATATCCTCTAGTTAGGAATGATCACTCCCAAACTGGTCCCTTCAAAGAAAGATGCATTTTGTATTTATTTTACATACTAGGAAGATTTCAACTGTTAATAATTATAAGAACTTTTGTTCTGCTGTGGTTTTATTTTAAATGGGCAATATGAATCTGTGTTGTATTCATTTATATAATTAGATTGAAACGTAGACAACTCAAAAGTTTTCAAATTGTTATTAGTAGATTCCAGAGACTCAGAGTAGTATGTCTTTAGAGTTGTCTGCCTTGGATAGAAATAAAAATTTTGAGTTGGGCACGGAATTTCTTCGTGGCAGCCTTTTCTGGTATGACTTCTTGCTGTGTTTTCTGACACTGCATATGATATATTAATCCCAGTTTGCTCAGATTTTTTTTCATATATATCCATGGACTGTTCTTGCTTGTCCATAATTTTAAAATAGCTTACCTTAGAATCTGGTAAAATTGTTCCAGCATTTATATGAATTCTATTGATTTTCTTAATCAATACATTAGATTTGTATAAGTATTATTCAGTAAGTCATATTCAAGCCATTTTATGTGTATGTGTGTATATATACATAGATATGTGTTCGTGTGTGTATGTGTGTGCATAATTTTTTGGGAAGGAGTAATATTAAGAAATTTGCACAAAGGAAACGAGGCTTCTTTGAATGCCAGCTGAGAGAGCAGAATGGGCCAGATAATTCTGCGTTCTAGTTTCAAGCCAATGTAGCCAGGTAAGTAAAAAAAAATAACTCATTAGTGTAATAAGTTGAATATCAGGATGATGAAAAGGCTTTCACACGTAATTATACTATGTCATACTATTCTTAGCACAATCAGGCAGGCAGGGGGAGGAAGTTGAAGTTAATGCTTGTTCCTTCCAAGATCTGTCTTCTCTGGATCAACACAGTCTTTCGTAGAAGACACTGTCTACACACCAAGAACTGCCAACTGTTGAGACTCACTTTTGCTTTTCACTCTTAACCACAAGCAGCTGTCAGTAGCAGTGCTTAACTTTTTAACTTCCTGGTCTGCAGTCCTGTATGGGGGGAAAAAAAGCAACCAAACCCACCTGATTAGAAAAACGCCAATTCTCATAGTAACAACTGTTAGATTATTAAATTGTAGATTATTCTGAATCTTGTTAATCAAGCGCAACATGATTAAGCAGCATGCACAAATATTAAATTTTAGTCTGAAAAAATTGTAGACCTGTACTGCACAACATCAGTGCTAGGAAATTAAGCTCTTCTTGAAGAAAAAGCTAAGCAAATATGCAGTGCAGTGAGATAAGAATGAGTGCAGATTATTTTTCCTGCTAAGAATAATAACATTTTTATCAAAGCCTCTCTGTGTGGTGTATCACATTTGACTCCCTTTGAAATGCAGCAATTTGTGGTTCACCCAATATTTAAATTGGAACTCTGTGAGGGAGTGAACAATTTTTTGACATAACTCTTCCATACAGTTACTAAATCATTGCGCTAAGCTGACAAACTAAACAGAGTAATTTAACAGTCTCGGCTGTACAGTTGAAAGTGTATGTTGTATTTCCACATTAACGTCTTTGAATCATTGTTACTTTTTTTTAGTGAAGTAGAATTTGTCATTGTGGCACACAGTTGCTTCAGAAAGTAGGTATAAAAAGTCTTATTATTGTAGTATCTCAAACCACTACAATCATTCTTCTGCAAATTCCCAAGTGTAACTTTGTGTTATGAAGTTTGTGCCATTCAAAGGCATGGACTTGCAGTCTTTTTTTAATTACAAAATTGCATCATGGTCATTGTTTAGAAACAGGTGAAATAGAACATTTGAACATTTGAACATAGAATCGGTTGTCGCTTTTTTCCTTTGAAAGTGTATCAGGCCATTATAAAAGAAAACTGATAGCTGCATTAGTGATAAAGTGCTATAGGAACCTGTCATCTCTGCACTTTGCCTGAGAAGGGATTTTCTTGTGAATATGTATGTGTGGTTTCATGGGAAAGATCAGGATCTCATTAGGATGTAATCTTTGGAAATACTCTAGTTAGGCTTCATAGCTTTCTGCTCTTTTATCCATTATTCCAAAGTCTCTGTAAAAGAAACTGATGCTTCCCTTCCTCCCCCTGCTTTTGAAAGGAACCATGATAATGTCTTACCTTCCCTTTTTGCTTTTGTTTGCCAGCCTGCTGTCTACTGATAGGTTTCCTTTTTTTTTTTTTTTTCCTAGTCAGTTAATACATTTCAATTGATGTTGTGGCTTTGTCAGCTGCTGTTCCCCAGCCTTGATGGCAAAAGTAGACAGATGGATGGGGGAAGGGGAGGGATTGTTTTGTCAGGATGAATTTAGAGCATAAGGGATGCGTTAAATTGACAGCACTGCCAGCTGAAGTCTTCTGATCACCTGTGTCCTTGCAGAGATCCCAGTTCCTTACGCTTCTTCTCCAGCTTAGGCCAAACAGTAAGTTTTGTGCTTGCTTTCCTTTTTTCTTATTACTTGCTTTTATTATGTTGCACCTAGTATGTGTAAAGATGTTGAGGTTAACATAAAGTATAATTTGGAAGTATTTTCCAGGCATGGCTTGCAAGACAAACATAGACCAGTTGGTGGTGGTTATTGTTACTGGGTTTTTTTAATTAGTTGTAGCTGTTGGGAGCCCAAAGTAAAACTTTGAAGTCTTAGCCCTTATGTAAAAGACAGAGTGGTGCAACAGTTTGTGGCATCTGGGACTATTGATTTACTGCAGCCCATCAGTGTTAGAGGGGTGTGCTGCTACGTCAGCTGGCGCTCTATTGTTTCAGCTGCTGTGGCCTTTGTGTTTGATCCTGTCAGTGCTTGCGTCAGTGATGCATATCATCGCCTNCGCTGCCGCGGCGCGCCGGGAGCTGCCGCCCGCCGGCCCGGCCCGGCCCGGCCCGAAATGAGCGGTAAGGACTCCTGCCTGCCCGGTTCGGCCGCCGCGGTGAAACACGACACCTGCGGGCCGGCGGCCTCCGCGGTTGTGCGGCAGTGGCGGATGGGGGGACAGCTGCAATGGCCGGGGAAAAAAAAAAATNAGTTAATACATTTCAATTGATGTTGTGGCTTTGTCAGCTGCTGTTCCCCAGCCTTGATGGCAAAAGTAGACAGATGGATGGGGGAAGGGGAGGGATTGTTTTGTCAGGATGAATTTAGAGCATAAGGGATGCGTTAAATTGACAGCACTGCCAGCTGAAGTCTTCTGATCACCTGTGTCCTTGCAGAGATCCCAGTTCCTTACGCTTCTTCTCCAGCTTAGGCCAAACAGTAAGTTTTGTGCTTGCTTTCCTTTTTTCTTATTACTTGCTTTTATTATGTTGCACCTAGTATGTGTAAAGATGTTGAGGTTAACATAAAGTATAATTTGGAAGTATTTTCCAGGCACGGCTTGCAAGACAAACATAGACCAGTTGGTGGTGGTTATTGTTACTGGGTTTTTTTAATTAGTTGTAGCTGTTGGGAGCCCAAAGTAAAACTTTGAAGTCTTAGCCCTTATGTAAAAGACAGAGTGGTGCAACAGTTTGTGGCATCTGGGACTATTGATTTACTGCAGCCCATCAGTGTTAGAGGGGTGTGCTGTTACGTCAGCTGGCGCTCTATTGTTTCAGCTGCTGTGGCCTTTGTGTTTGATCCTGTCAGTGCTTGCGTCAGTGATGCATATCATCGCCTGTGTGATGTCAAAGTGTGGGTGTTCGGTTATAGAGCCATAGTTAACCTAATGCGCTGCAGTAAATCCTGAATGCTATTTCCTCCTGGGGATAGCTGTGATTCATCACCGTTCACATTAGACTAATGCTAAGTATAGCAGTGTTCATGAGCCGCAGTATCCAAATAGATTAGTATCAAAGTCATTGCAGCTCTCCAAACGCTGGGCCAGAAAGTGTTTGTTTGCAACCAGATCTGTTTGTGCACCCCCTTTCTTAGGTGTAAACTGATTAGCAGGTCAGCTCAAGGAAAATCCTCTGGTAGGACTGGGCCTGAGTAATTCTTTAGCTCTTAATTATGCTGATTAACGTAAAAGCTTTCAGCTAAATGACTCGGATCACACCAGGCACTGACAGTCGGTTGACAACAGTACAGAGCGCAGCGGGGAGCCCCGCAGGATGGCAGGGGACATCGCTCTCCGCGGGGGCGCTGCCCCTTGAAGCGGCGGCGCGGGCAGGGCGGGGCGCGGGGCGCGGAGAGGCCGCGGGGCGGAGCGGAGNGGCCCCTCTGTCGGTGGTGCGCTCTCGGAGGGGGGTGGCAGTGGCCCCGGAGCCGTGAGGGGAGCAGGACACCCAGCTCTCTGGGAGGCCGTAGGAGCCCGGGAGCCGAAGCGCAGGGCCGGGCGCCGGGTGCCCCGGAAGAGCTTTCCGGCCCCGGCGCTGGGAATCCGGTGTGTGCACCTTTGCCGGGGCTTTTATGAGCCGCTTATAATGGAGCGATGCTTCATGGTTGAAATAAAAAGAGATGGTGTATCTGCTAGGCGAGCGGTGGCGGTATCCTCAGGTGTTCAGATGTTACTATGTTTAGATCAGCTTCTCACGATCCTAGCGATGATGCAGCGCTGGTAATTTTGCTGCATGATTATGGTGGCTGTAACGAGCATAATGAGGTTTTTGTAGTCTGCTCAAATAGACGCGTTGGAGAGTTTCACTAGCTATTGCTAGGGGAAGGAGGTATTCCTCCCGTTGGTGGGATTTTAGGACAATAATAAATTGAGAGTGTGGTGAAACATCTGTTTCTTGGGTTCAGTTCCATTGCATCAGCCCGTAGTTTGATGAGACATTTTTCAGTAATAAAGTAACACAGGTATGTGTTTGTTTCCGCTCCCACAATGTTTCTTTTCCACTTACTATGCAAGAGAACTTGTATACCTAAAAATGTATCAAAGATTTGAGACCTCCCCTTACCAACAATCACGTCATCAACATCCATTATATAGTGATTTGGATGAAATCAATTCTATTTATGTGCAACATGGAAAATTATATGTTCCCTTAACATGAATTCCTAATCCTGTTGTTTGCTGATTCTTTATAATAACTCTCACCTTATGGTAAAACACAGTGGTTTTGTCATGCAGCAGTGCAGCCAATACCTAAAAACATGAAAATTCATCTTACAGTGTATTACACCACAAGAGAGCTGAGATCTTTACATTACCAAAGGAAAAAATACATGTTTTAATAGCATATTAACATTTTCTTTTCAGATAAAATTTTGCAGGTTGTAATAGCTTCCTATCACAAAATCAGCAATCTTGCTGTAAAACACAACATTCATTAAAAATACCTGTGAAGTCTGCCAATGTTTTGTCCCATGATTATAATTTTCTTGGATGTCCGTCTAGAAATTTCATTTCACAGCCACTTGGAAATCTAATCAGAAGAAAATTTGAATTCTTGAATAGTCAAATACATTTTCATTAATTCTGGTACTTTAAAGTGCAAAAGGTGGGATGCAAATTTTGGAACTACTGATTTGTCTCTATTCTAATATTGCAATACTTTTTCAGGTTCGTACATTCACTTTATGCCTTTATTTTTGTGACTGCTAGATTATGGTATACTGGAAATGGCTTTGTGGACCAACCTTTGTACTGGATGGGAGATAACTGCTCTGTGTTTGTTAGAGAGATTAAAGTGTTAAATAAGTCAGCCTTAAAAAGGTTGTTAAACAATATTCTCTAGATGCTTAAAGCAAAACAACGCAAAAAAGCCAAACACACATAATCACCAGTTCTCAGAGAAAACGCTTGCTTATGTGAGTTTCGTCATCCCCCAAGGACATTGTGTTCTCTAAGAAGTTCAAGTAAACGTGATCTTAATTTTCCATTTACTTGAAACTTACATAGTTTAAAATAGTGAGTTTATTGGAAGTGTCAATGTTTTGTACTCATTATAGAAAAACTGCAGGTAAGCAATGCAAGATACAAGTTGTATAAAATCCACCTTAGGAAGAATTAAACCATTCTTTATTTCAATGGCAACTTACAATAAATGTGCTTCCATTAATTTTGACCTTTTTGAATTTATTGTAGTAAAGTAATGCACTATTTAAAGTTTTTCTTGCTGATTTTTGCTTCACTTTAATTTCTTTTTAGCACTTCACACTCAGGAGAAACTTTTGCTGAAACATTTTTGAGTTTCAGATGAGCAAAAACACTGGAAGAATGTTCAGTTCTCAATTTATAGCTTGCTGTAGTCTTCATATTCTTCATTGTTGCACAGTTCAGTGAATACTTCATTAAAGACCTTGTTCTTAAAAAGTCTCTTCACCCCCTGTGCCTGTTGTGGGTTGGCATTTGGTTGATAATAAAGCTGTGATTCTTTTTAGGTAACATGTTTGCAAACTTCTGTGTCTTATTCTAAAGAAGTTCCTATTATATGTGCAATCAGGTTGGATTGCATGCTGCTTTTCTAAGGAGTTCTTTTCATTCCTTCTCCCTGCTCTTGGCTTTCAGAGGTACTTTTATTTTTCTGTTAAGTCAATACATATCAGAATGAGGTATGCTAATCTTATTTACTGTACTTTCCATTTACTTAGTACTTTCCATTTGCAGATCCTAACAGTTTTAAAAAACATTAAGGTGGAGCTACAAATGCCCTTTCAGAAGTATTACTGAAACTACACTAAGTTGGATTGGTACTTTTGGTAGCTTCAATGTACTGAACTGGAAATTTGCAGAATGCAGCCTACAGTGTCTGAATCCCAACCTTCTGTCTTGTCACAAAACCTGTTCAAATTATATTGTGTTTCAGTATTTCCTCCATTATTAAACTCCAGTGTTTGTTCCCCTGTGTATTTAAAACACAGAAACATAAGGACGTCCCTCTTGATTCTGTACCAATGTGCTTGCTCTGGTAGAGGCCAGTATCAAATACTAAAGCGCATAAGGATAGGGCAGGCACACAGAAGAAACTTCCTTTATCATGAGACAAAAGTAGTACTTATATTATTTACAGCTCTTAATGGATTACTTCTCCCAAACTGAACCTAATCTTTACTTTCTACATTGTTCTTAAAGCAAGGAGTTACACAATTTAGCTGTACATTTTATGAGAAATTCTCTTATCTGTTTTGAAACTTACCTGGTTAATTAGTTAACTATCTCTGGGTCTCGCAAATGAGAAACTATATATTATCCATCTTTCCATTTTTAGGTGTTTTTTAGATAGGTCTTTTACTGTTTCTCTGCTGCCAGCCCTTTTAACCATCTTCTGATGGAAGAATCCTGGTTTCTTGAATCTTTCCTGATAAACAGGTAGAAAGCCACTGTAAATTTTTTTTTTCGGTCGTTTTCTAGTCCTGTGTGTTCTTTTTGAAATGTGGAGTCAAACACATTGCTCAAGGATTTGAAGTACAGCGTGAATTTATAACACAGCATAATGTTGTTTTCTGCTTGTTCCCTGTTCTGTTAGTAATGATTTTTTGATGTTCTCTTTCTTTCTGAGAATGCCACTAAACAACACTTGTCTGGTGTTTCTTTAGAAATCCATGTAGTAGCTGCCGTGTATGTTTGTTTGCATCTGATTTAAGGCTTCCTGCTGTAAAGAAACACTTCTGGCTTTATCCAGGTGCATCACTTTGCACTTACCAACATTATTCCTTCTGGTTTTTTGTCATCTCATAGTGAGTACTATGAGATCCTTTAGAGCACTCTGAGAACATAGCAACAATTTATCACCTTGCTGTTCATTTCCTTTTCTGGAAACTTTGTTTAATACACTGAAGAGGTTCTTTGGGTGCCTGTGGGACTCTTTTTGGTCACTCAAAGAACTTTGAAAGTTGGTCACTTACTTCTCTTACTTTCCTGTTCTCCAATCAGTTATTAATGGAAAGACCTTTTCCCTTTTTAACCAAAGGCAGCAGTACTTCCTTAAGAGTATTTGAGAGACTGTCAAAAACTTTTTGAAAATCCAAGTATGTGACTGCATCCCTGTGCTCTTTGAAGGTACCTGATTTTCTAGGCAATACTTTATCTACAAATGCCACCTTAACGCATGCCCATTGTCATATTTAAGTGTGTGTAAACTTTCTTTATGGTTTGCATGGTACAAGGATCACCATGGTGTCCTGACTTTTCCTGTTAGCTGAAGCAGACTAATTAGTTGGTAATACACTGGCTTTTCCTTGAGACCTTGTGTCTTATTTGCTGTCTCCCACTTCTATGGTGCTGAGACTACTTTAGTTGATAAGACCATAGTGAAAAACAGCCATTTTGTAAGTAATTTTCTTTGTAACTTTAACTGAATACTATCTGGTTTCAGCAGTTTGTTTCAAATAATTTTGTTTCTGTTTTGTAGTCTCTTCTATTGTCTTTTCATTTTGGGGCATTTCTTTTGATTTGTCATCTGTTGAGTTTTGATATGAGCTCTTCTGTAAGCTTATTGACAGAGATGGGAGAAATATTTGCTGGGGATTTTTTTTAGCTTGTTTCTGGTTTTCTTCAACTATTTTTCAAATTTCAAAGAGTGCCCTTTGCTATAATTTTATCTCTACAGTTCATTGCCTTTGTTTATCCATGTTATCTTGTATATTTTTCACAGAGACATTGCAGTTCAGTATGTTCTTTCAGCCTTCTCAAACTATTAAATGGTGCTGTACTGAATATTTCTGTAATCCACTTAGGTCCTGCTCAGGTTCCAATGATGTCCCCAAATGGTTCAGTGCCTACTATTTATGTGCCTCCTGGATACGCCCCACAGGTATGTCACTTCACTTGCTTCTTATTTTATTTCTTTTCATGCAAATTTTGGAATGGGAACCATAATCGCTAATTCAGTAATATAATTTGTTAGGTTTCAGTCATTGTGATCAAGCAAGATCAGAGGCGTCTCTCAGTGTTTCTGAGATGGGAGACTTCTCATGCTGTGTCTGCTGTGTCTGTGCCTGTTCAGTTATATATTAACTATGTACATGACAGTAGAAAGCACAGTTCCTTGCTGAGTTCAGAATCCTAATGTACCAGATGCCTTCTGAATATAAAATACAATCATGACCCAGATATCTGCTTGTGCAGGACTTGTACTGATTCCTATGTTAGTGGATATTTTCTCTTGGCAGCAATATATATAGAATATATATAATGTAATATAATTTATACATGTACATAGTTCATGTCTGGGAAGTTCCCTGCAGATAAGGAGAAACACAGCTCAGTTGAAAAAGTACAGCAAACCACATGGAAAAAATGTCAGCTGTCCATTGGGACTAAGTTATTATAAGATAAGTGTTTCCACCACTTATCTTAAAATGAGGCCCTCATTTTTTCACTGCTGTGTGATTCCTAATTTAGATGCCTGTAAATTAAATGTGTGCTAGATAACCTGGACATCCTTTAAAGTAGATTAAAAGGATGATTTCTCTTGGCTATTTTTGACATGTGAATTATAATGAGATGTATGGTCTTTTTAGGTGGTGCCTCTTTCTTTCCCTCACCTGTAGAACAAGTCTAGGGTTTAGTAGGTCAGATCTGGAAGTTGGAGCAGTTGAATGCCACTCCCCATGATGTAAACTCTCTCTCGAGACATTCTGTTGTCGTGACCAGTCCACCTGTGACTTAGTGTGCATCCAATGGTGTACACTGAGAAGGGACTACAATGCATAAAATACAACAAAGCAGCCCACAGTGTCAGCAGAGGTTGGACAGATTATCTGAACAACATTTAAAAAATTACTCTCTAGCAAAAGAAAAGGCTGTTAGGGCAGACAGGCTACTACTGTGATTTTATCTTTCAACTCTTGGAATCTGGCTGATTCCAAGACTACTACTGTGATTTTATCTTTCAACTCTTGGATTCTGGCTGATGCATCCTTTGTAATTGGGTTCCCAAGCAGGCAGATGAAAAATGGCTTATAAATAATCACTAAAAGTCCATATATCTTCAGATTGTAATAAAAAGTCCTGCTTCCTATTAGAATTCATTTTTAAAGAACTGAAAGAAGTTCAGAGCTAAATGAAAATCGGAATTTTACCATATTTATTATTTGTTTTCAATTGATGAAGTACATATTTTAAAAGTTGTGTAACATGTGCCAATCTGAAAAATATTTTTTGAATTAGTTTATCCTTCCTTTAAGGACAGTTTGAATCAAGGATGCTGAAGGGCTGGGCCTTGCAGAGGCCCATTCATTAACCTTTCACTGGAGTTTGTTAGTCCAAGCAGGTGTTGTAGCACAGCACTCTGACCTTTGAACTGAAGGTGCCTCCCATCTATCCAGCTCAGAGTGCAGGTGAATGCTCATCTGCTGTTGTCATCTGAGTGGAAGTACTGTAGTCCAGGACAACCTGTAGTTTATGAGCCTTCTGAAGTGTTTATTACTGACAAAACATAACAGACTTTGAGGTTGTTGATGGGAGTTCCTCTTACAAGCCAGAAGATTTGACAGTAGTCTTGCAAAACAGGAAAGTCGAACATTATCCTGATAAGAGTTTTCCCAGACTTACTGCAGTCCTAGCAAACTTCTATGGTTTTTTCAGGTATAGTATATTTTTAAAGGTCAGCAGCTGCAGCTACATTTTGAGTTGAATAGGAAACCAGCTAAATGTCCTAAGCTGTCAGCCTGGAAGAACTTCAACATAACCTTCTTTTGTCTCTCCATTTTCATTTAGTTCTACTATGCCTCTGCTTCCTTCAGTTCCTATTTGGCAGTGATACAGTGTAGTGTCCTCTGTTAGAAGTTGGGGATAACCAGTGAATAAAAGATTTACTTTTCTTATATCACATAACTAAATATCAATTCATCAGCTCATTTCCTTTTCTCTTCCTCTTCTTTTGAAACTGTAGTTGTAAAACTGAAAGAAAGCACATCTTTATTCATCCTCTCTTAAGCCATCTATATTCACTGTCTGCAGTGAGTTTTCCAGTGATGTTTGGTTGGTTCACTTAACCAAACAGGCCCATGCCAGAACCACTTTTTGCTAGCACAATTGGGATAATAGAGATCTTGTTTACTTTTTAAACTTAAAATTATAGACTTAGCATGATGCTGTGACTGCTTTTTGGAGCAGTTTTATCTGTGTAGTTGTCTGCTAGAGGCCCACCAAGTGAGCAGATGTTAGATCTGGAAGCACAGTTAAGGACTTGTTAAAAATAAGGTCCCTGCTGTTATGAATTGGGTGACTATTTCTAAGTTACTTAGGCTATTAGCAAACCCGAGGAAACAAGTTATAAACTAAGCAGCTTGTTTATTTTTTAATGGAAGCTGCTTCCTACATAATCTGATTCTCCTCATAAAATCATAATAAGTTGCAGTATTTGAGGGGTTTTGTAACCAAAAGGGACTTAATTAAAACTACATTTCAGTGTTTAGACAATTTCATTGGACAGCAGAAGTTCTAGTTGTATTTACTGCTAATATATTCTGCCTTTAGGATACCACACAGCTACGGTTACACAGATTTGAATAGTATTGTCTTTAATTACTCTTT
Organism: Illadopsis cleaveri; assembly: GCA_013399915.1. Lineage (NCBI taxonomy): Eukaryota > Metazoa > Chordata > Aves > Passeriformes > Timaliidae > Illadopsis > Illadopsis cleaveri. The sequence goes on from VXBB01014828.1 coordinate 123,907, forward strand.
CCCAATAAGGAACAATTTCTGTGTACTGAAAATAACCCATTTCTAAAGTCCTATGGTATGCAGGTTTTTTAAAACTGTGTTTACTTAAGTAACATCAATTTTCAACTGTCTGTTAAGTAAAGTGGGGTCAACTCCATTGTGTACACACGTCTGTGTCTTCTGAATGTTGTTGCATATGCATATCCTACAGTACCAGAAGCATGCTACTCTACCTACAGCACCGTTTCTCTCAGCACAGTGGCAAAGTTTTGGAACAATTTCCTGTACCAATCTCACTTACCTTGCATTGGTTCAGCTAGCAGGATAATTTGGGGCTATACAAATTAGATTGCTGGCAGAGGAAACAAAATCAGAAGCTCTATTCCAGATGTACCAGATGCACACCAACCCCTAATGGGGACATGGTAAAACCAGTGAGCCTCCAAGCAGCTTTCTGTCATGGACTTGATGGAAGCATTCACTCTAGGGCACAGGGCTAAAGCTAGCCAAGCATGATTCCATTAACCTTAAACAGTGGAGCTGAAAGCAGCTTGGCACTAAGTGTTTTGATCTATTGATCTCTTCCTGCTGCACCAGGGTGTTTATTGGTGTATGTGTACATGTCCCCATCTCATTTCAAATGTCAGTGAAAACTTATGTCATAGGGTTGTTTTGTGTCTTGTTACTGAATGTAGTCATGATATTCCATCCTTCTCCCCCTTTTCTGGATAAATGTTTCATCTAAAACCTTACATTGCAGTTTCTGCTGTGACTTTATTCTACAGCATTTAACTAGGAAATGAAGAACAGTTTATTTGTTGGCATCTCATACACTGAGGTTACTGACACCACAATGCACACAAGTCAAAATATGCCAAGATCATCTCTAGGTGTCACCAACAGTCATGTATTTATGTGAATTTATAAAAATTCAGAGAGGGTCATGATGTGAGGTGCTTTAGGGGCAGATCCTTGTTCCTGGTCTAGTTGATGACCCACCCTCGTTTACTGAAGAGGGTGGGTCATCAACTAGACCAGGAAATTTTCTGCTTCAGTACTTTGTGCAGTTTGTGCCCTTGTGCCTGCTCTCCACCAGAGCCTCATATGCTGCACAGCCCAGATGTGCTACAGGTACCATGCTCAGCACACCTCAGCTCCCTGCATCTTACAGGTTCTCACCATGGGATTGCATATGCTACTGCCATTGCTTGGAACTTCTGGCAGCATTGCTAAGGGCCACACTCAGGTACCTCACACAAAGGCTGCTGTCACATCTCCCATTTGCTAATTTTTCACAAGCCCTTGCACTACAGTCTGCCAGAGGCTGCCACAAGAGCACCCGTTTTCTGAGTAGCATGTGGCTTCCTTCAGGGTTCAAGACCTCTTAACAAGTAGAGGGATAGGGGGAGGAGAAGGAAAAAAGAAAAAATGTAGAACTACTTGACTTGTGAAGGAGTTTTGAGAAGACTGACTACCATCCTGGCAGTTTGTTTGCTAACAGCTTGATGCAGATGATGGCCGCTGCAGGGCCAGTATGGCAGGTGTCTCCTGGGTTGGTGTGGGTGAGCTGAGCTGGGGACTGAAAAAAAACCAGACACTTCTTACCTTTTCTCTCACTATTGACACAGAGTGAGGTCTGTCAGTTCACCAGTTCATTTCTAGGGAGAAATCTAGTTGTTATGCTGTACAACAAATCCTACAGCTGTGTAGCATACAAGCAGTGTGAATGAAGGTGGAAACAGGACTCTTAGAAGAAGCTTGGCTTGTGCTGTAAATATACCAGGTTGTTTGTTAGATACCCTTACTGTCAGATTTTTTTAAGTTTTCTTCCCCACCACACTGAGAAATTGATGGGATTGCTGCAGTTAATACACTTAACATAAGTAGCCCTTTAATGTCCTTTTTTTTCCCTTGCTATTTCCTGTTTTTCTTTTGTCAGATTTAAAAGGTTTGCTATTCCTGATTTTGTTTAAGGATCTATAGAAACGTATTTTTCAGACTGTCATTTCTCTTTTGGTGTGCGGTGTCTCTCACTGTACAGGTTATTGAGGATAACGGTGTTCGAAGAGTTGTGGTGGTTCCCCAGGCTCCAGAATTTCATCCTGGTGGTCACACAGTGATACACAGGCCTCCACATCCCCCCCTGCCCGGCTTCCTTCCTCTTCCAGCCATGATACCCCCTCCACCCCGTCACATCTACTCCCCTGTGACTGGAGCCGGTGACATGGCGACGCAGTACATTCCTCAGTATCACACTTCACAAGTCTATGGGGATGTGGGTAAGTAGCTCGTCAAATATTGCAAGATTTGTCAAAGGGAATAATGTTCTGCTCATTTCCAGCATCTGTTGCCTTGTTGTGTGGGCTTTGTCAAGCAAGACTTATAGCTTGAATGGGAATCATACACAAAATATTTTATGTGGATACCAGCCTTGATTTGGCTGAAGCTTATTATCCCAGAACGTGTTTTAATTTATTTGGTTGTCTATTCAGTGATCCACTAAACATAGAGATTACTTCTTACATGTTTGAGTTACAGATTTTCCTAGAAAAGCGATGCAGAAAGTGTTTGTAGTGATTCAGCATTTAAATCCGTGCCTGAGCACTGTTCTGAGATCTCATGTCCTGCAAACATCCTGTTTGAAGCGTGAAATAGGAATTCTAAGTATTAAGCAAAAAAGTGGTCCATTTTTCATAAAACTATGTGCATTTAAATGAATGTCCCTTTGAAGTCCAATTTGAGTAATGAAGTGCCGCTAACCTAAACTTAATAAAGTGGTTGAAGCCATCTTTGGTAGTGCTGTTGACGTCTGCCTTTACTATGGTTTGGTGGCAAAGTGTATTTGTGTTCTAACTCAGGGGCTGGGCTGTTAGATAAATATTTACATTTCTGGTAGACTTGCTTTTCTTTAGATAAGGCAGGTACTGACCTTGAAAAACTTTCAGAGAGCAATTCTAGGTTTCTGTTTTTAGAGTAAGCCAGAAGCTATGGAGAGAGGGGCTAAACACAACTTCTCAACATTCTATGATACTGCTAAAATATTCTAAAAATGGCCTTCATTTATTTCCTGAGCTCAAATAGTCAGGATGAACAAAGTGGTCAGTTAAGAATATACCAATGTCTTGATCTTCCTGGAATTCTTAGTGTTTCTGTATTCTATGTTGTACTTTATTTCTTCTTGCACTGCTTTGGTAACAGTACATTACTAGATGCTCTTTGGGTGCTTATTTGTAGTGTTATTAATTTCCTGATTTCTTTTGGATGGCAGTTGTTTGCTTTTAGGTTACTAAATTAAGAAATTGGAGTATGATAATTAAACACATCAAAGATAAATTAAGCTTCTTAATGAAATAATATTTTTTTAGTTTTCTGCTGCCAGGTGCTATCACTTTAAATACAAATTCAGTGAAAATTTGTGAAACTGCTAATGTGAAAAAAAGATAAACTGGAATTCTTTGTTTGCTTTATTTTCAATATATGTGTAAATGGGTTTAGGAAAGTAAAGGATTAATATTGTCATTTGTTATTTATTTGCTACAGATTTTGGATTTAATTCTAGATCTCTGACTTTGGCTGTGCCTTTCAAAAGTCAAAAACCACAGTTAGGCTCCTATTTCAGGAATCTAAATTTAAGGGGCAAAAAAACCAAACCAACAAACAAGGCAAAAAAACCCCAAACAAACAAACAGAAAACCCCACAAACAAACGAGATGCTCATAGAGCACAGTAGTTACCTGACTGGAGCACTGAACTCTCTAAAGATAATGAAAATCACATTTCTAAATAGACACAACTTATCTAGAAGTCCTCTTCCAAGCTTTCTGTGAATTAAGTGACTTAAAAAAAATGGAAACTGAGAAGTTCTCTAATTTTTTTTGTTTTTATCCGTGCAAGGAAGTTCTCATTTGATCTTATTTTCAGTACTTCCTATCTGATATCTTCAGACTGACTGATCCAACTTACCTGAAAATCAGCACATTCTATGGTGATTTTGAAGGATGTATTTTTTTTAAAAAGCTTTCAGCATTTATCATAGGCAGGGTTACACTGAGGAAAGACTTGGTATATAAAGTCTTGAGTCAGTAAAGTGATTCTAAGCATAAAGGTGAAATGAATACCAATGTTAGAACTGGACGGAAGAGTTCACCAGTTTGCAGTTTAATGCTGTCAGTAGTCTGGTACTGACTTTTTTACCAATGCCAATTCTGACTTAGAGATGAGACTTTGGTGCTACTGCAGCAATGCCTGGGGTTGCTGTGTACAAGTATAGTGCACTTACAAGGCCTGGCCATACTGTCGTCAGTGTCTTAGTGTCTTTCCATTGCCCCATAGATCACAGGTCCTATGTGCCTATGCTTTTATGGGTGTTTTCCCTGTTGATCCCTGCTGAAGCATCATTGCAGTATTAGAGCTCTAGCTGCATTCCAAAACTTAATGGATTTTTTAAATTCGACGTTAGATCAAACCTCCTCTGGTGTAATAAAGTAGTGCATTTTTTCTGACTTTATCTTGTACCTCACAGCTCAAGGAAGATTATAGAAACATTTCAAGAATAATTTTTAAGTGGAGAAAATATGAGAGAGGGAAAGATTACACTCTCTTCCCTAACATATTATTAATGTCCATTTAGTGTTTATCAGTTTACCTGCTGGACGCTTCAGTTTTTAAATAGGAGTAGAGATACAATTTTACACGCAGGTGCACATTTAACTCACATAGCATTTTTGGGTAGATTTTTAAATTACATTCTGTTCTTAATGATTTGTTTTTCCTTCATGCGTTTAGATACTCTGCCTGCTCATGGAAGATCCAACTTTAGAGATGAAAGGTCTAGTAAAACATATGAAAGGTTACAAAAAAAGTTAAAAGATCGACATGGAACTCAGAAGGATAAGTTAAACAGTCCTCCATCATCTCCTCAGAAATGTCCTTCTCCTACAAGTGAACCTAATGGACTTACAAAAGGACAAGATGCAGCTGGTATAAGCACAGGTTCTACCAAATGCAAGTCTTTGGGTAAAGGAAAAAGCAATTCTCAGACAGACACAGAAGTAGAAGGTAGGTGTTATCAAAAATATTACATATACACATGTATTAATATATGATGCAAGTCTAGTGTCTGGCTGAACATAACATCTGTGAATAGAACACCACACTTTGACAGTCTTGAAGTTGAGTAGCAGCCTGTAAATGCCCTGACTTACATAGAGTGTTGTTAAGGGTGATCAACCTGTTCATCACATGGGAATGTGGGCCTAAGAGAACAAAAACTACTGGTATGGAAGTCTCCATGTAAATTTGAGAAAATGAGTCACACTTCATGACACTGTTTAAAGAAAAATCTCTGCTGTGTTCAGAGTGCTTGCGTTTTAAGGAATCACTGAATATTGATGGCCTACTTGATATTGTAGAGAACATGGAAAGAACCGAGTGTCTGGATCAGAAAACATATATCCAACTTGATAAAGAATATTTTGTATAGGAGATACTGCTGTTACATAAAATTGATCTATTCCTACTGTTGAAAGGCCCTGGTAGAAAAAGGCTGGTCCTCACATTAGTCCCTATGAGTTCCTGTTTTGTAAGACTCTACTATAGGGAGTGTGCTTATTATTATTATTATCTTAGTTTCTCTGGAAAGCTTGTGATCTCATAGATGGACTATATTCACTCAGTCCTACAGTCATTGTCAAATCTGATGAGGAGCCACTGCGATTTGGAGGTCTCTGCCATAGTCCTTCAGATTGTGAACATAACATCAAAGACTTGTTATTAGCCAGGAGCAGTGTTTTCAGAATAAGGAGCTGTAATTGGTGATGCTAAGGGAAATAAACCAGGATTTTTCTCAGTTCTCTGAAGTTCGCTTTGAGACAATAATTTTGTGGCCATGTATGTTAGGTTACTGTAAACCAAAAGAATTGTGAAGAAAGTACATCTGATCAAAACCAGGAAATCTCAGCCTATGAGAGCTGTTTAAAAACATGTGTAGATGATATCCTATGAAAGCCTAGTACCAAAGGTCACATTTGAGATACAACATAAAATCAGAAGTTGGGAACTATTGCTCCAAACTTGTATATTTGTCGCCATAGTTCCAGAGTGGCAGTTTACTTTCTGTTTGGCTTCAGTTTACTTTCAGTCTGTTGGTGTTTATCTGTGAGCTAACTTTAACAAGGCCCAAGTGATGAAATGTACTATTGTTTACACATGTTACAAAAATTATGGTGATGTTTCCTTAGAAGTATTTTACATGAAGAATGGGAAAGTCCACTTTTCAAAATTATTTTAGGAGATATTGGGGAAAGTTATATACTCAGACTTGTCAAACAGAAGGAGGTGACTTAAAGTTGTCATAGAAGGCAGAAAAGCATTTGATTTGTTTTAACAGCATAAACCATCTTAGAAACAAAGTTGTGACTAGATTTGATCTATACTTCTTAAAGAATTTTTTTCAGGCTTTGTTTTTCTTTTATGTTTAGTTTAAGGCAGGTTAAACGGATTAAAAATGCCTGGCCACACCTTCAAAACTGAGTGGCCTGTTCACTTACACTATTGAGAAAATAGAATTTAAGTGTTATGTGAGAAACACAGATAAAATGCTTTCTATAAACTATAAATCCTTTATAAAGCTCAGCTATACCTTCAGCTGACACAAAACACCTTAGATTTTTTTTCCCTTGCAGTTGAGGAAGGCCAGCAGTGTTACCAGTAGGCTTCCAGCTGATGTGCAATAACATATTTAAACTACTGCAACTTGACTGCATCTACATCCAAAGAGAAATCTGTGGGAAATATCCAAGATCTTAAGTTCTCCAGAACAGCAGTTGGTTTAAAGTTATACATTAATAAATGATAACTAGGCTTTCTGTATTCCATAAAGAATAGCAGGGCTTTAGAAATGTTTTTGTATTAACAACTTCTTCAGAAGTTTTTTTGGTTTTATGTTGTCCTAGATGAATGCAAGTTAGCAAGATGTTCTACTTTATAAATGCTTTCTTCTGTGTGCAGTTGTTGAATTTGAAGAGCTATTTCACTGTAAAGTTACTGCACAATATTCATGGGTACTTCTCTTCTGCTTTGATTTTGTTTTTTAAGAAAAGGATGAAGAAACAAAAGCACTAGAAGCACTTCTTTCTAATATAGCCAAGCCAGTGGTAAGTAACAAAAGCTTTCCATAAAATCAAAATATATCTGTTGCTATTTTATATAGTCACACCTCCTTTTCTCTCTCTTAAGCTTAAAGGGTCTTTAATTTCCCATACTAAGGCAAATTCACTTAACTTCCAGTCACTATACTGTAAACAACCAAAGCAATTTTTAGTGTATTAACATTTATGAAACTGAAGCTGTCTTGATACTTACTCTGCAGAATTCTTCCTGGCTATTCTGTGAATTTCAGTATTAACAGAATTATTTAAAAGACATAGAGAGAGATGGTAACATTGCCAGTAGCATAATGATGCTGCTTAATGGAATATGCTGCTTAACATATTATACTGCAGAATCTGTTCTCAATTTCCTGCAACTTTGTTTAGTCTTAATTGCCCAGGAATTTTACACACCACATATCTCTAGTCATGAGAGATACCTGGCAAGGTTTTGGAAACATCATTAAAAACGAGACTTTGTAAAACCTTATTTGCAAAGTAGAGAAAAAATATGACCTGTTTCTCTTAAGAGTTTTTGGCAGCTTCAGAGAAGAGAGACATAAAATTCACCACAGAAGGTGACTGTCAGCAGTGGACTTCTGACCTACCTGCTTGAAAATTTACCAATATATTTTCAGTTTGTAAAACTAATGCATATTTTTGTGTAGATACTCTTTAAAGCATTGTTGCCAAATTCAGTAGTTTCTTGTGTTTTAGAACAGGCCAGTCTTTTTCTTTCATTGTCTGGACTTACCCTGGTCCCAGCCTTTCTGTGAAGATTTGCGCATCTTTTGCAAACATCTTCACCACAATCCTGAGTCCACCATCTTGCCTGAGTAGAAGCAGTCTGAGTTCCCCATTATAGCATAGTCCTTAGAACTGAAACTCCAGGAAGAGCTTTGCCATGGGTTTGTCCAGTCAGTCAGCTACTTCCTCCAGTCATCAGCTACCGACCTTCTTCCCTTCAATTTCCAGGCAACCTCGCCCCAGTTGAATGCCCTAGTCTTGATTCTTCTTTCATATGTTTCTTTACAGCCTGATGAGGAGAGGCCAAGAAAGCTGGGGCTGTTTAGCCTGGAGAAGTGAAGGCTCAGAGGGGATCTTATCAATGTATATAGATATCTGCAAGGCAAGTGCACAGAGGATGGAGGCAGGCTCTTTCTAGTGTGTCCAACGTCAGAACCAGAGGCAGTGGGCCTAAACTGAAACACAGGAGATTCCCTCTGAACATCAGGAAACACTTTTGTACTGTGAGGACATCAGCTCTGGCACAACTTGGCCAGAGTTTGTGGAGACTGCCTCTTTGGAGATATTGAAAAGCTGTCTGGACATAGTTCCGGGCAGCTGGCTTTACATGGCCCTGCTTAAACAAAGGAGTTGGACCAGATGACCTCCAGGGGTCCCTTCCAACTTCAACCATTCTATGACTCTGGTTCTCCAAGCACTGAGCAGGGATTGTGTAGAGGAAGTCCTGAACACTTGGTGTCCTGCTGTGTCCAAGCATCAGGATAGATTGACATGGCTTCAGTGCCCCTATGTCATTGGTGGCCAAGCAGCCAATGTCTGAAATTGGGGTGTTAGCAATGGCTGCATTGCCAAGGGGAGCTCTGAACTCTCTCTGAATGAGACTGAGAAGAATGGATCAACAGATGGGGTCTTGTGCTGTGTTGCTAATGACATGGGAAAAGTAATACAGAGCCAGTGCTATCATGTTTTCTTTCACTCCTGCCCTCAACACTCAACCATCCGAGCCTTTTAGACAAGTGCCCTAGTTCCTTTCCCCACCCTGTTCTTGCTTGAATATCATTGCATGTAGCTGTGTGCAACAAGGGATCTCTGCTGGCCCCAGAAGGCAGCACAGGCACAGTGGCAGTCTGCTACAGATGCAGAGTGTACACAAGGCAAAAAGCCAGGCTTCCAGCACTTGGAGAGGCGTATGCTTTATGAAGGCAGGGGACTGTCAGGGCTGTGAGGGGGTGGAAGTCTAGCTGATGTTGCAGCTTGGGGGAGTGTGGTGTGATGTGATAGGAGTCTCTTACCTGCTTGGGCGTTGCAGGAGCTGAAGCCACCCTCCCACAGTTTCATCAAGGAAATGTTTTCCTCACTTTCCTTCAAATGAACCAGGACATTGTTTTTTCATACCTTTTCTTTTTGGTTCTCATCAGAAATATTCCTGCAGGTTTTTTATTAATGTTTTGGTTGAAGCACTTACTATGAGGATTGTGGTTTCTGATGGATCATCAGTACTCTGCTCCCTGGGTGAACCGTGCTGGCATGGCCAGTACTGGCTGTGGTGGTGGCCATACAATCAGGTGATCATTCAGGCCTGTCCAGTACAGTGTCCAGTGCACCATATCCTACTCCAGAAAGCCTGGAGTAGTGCTGAAGGCTATGATCTGTCCTGGGCTGTCTCATGTTTCATTGTCCAGGTCCAGAGCATGCACATCTAAATTAGGTGGTAGTCTCTGGCATGTTCTTTCATTCACAAATACCTTTCAGTTCTAGACAGTATGGGATGCATCAATTTTGCTACTTCCAATCTCCTGTTGGATTCTGATTTCCTTGAACTTTTCCCCATATGGATCCCTCATCCTTTCATACATTAAGGCAGTGTTAAGTCAAATTGGTAACATGATACCAACACCAGGTGACCCTTCTACTTAGGAGTCTTGAACTATTTATACCCAGATGTAAATTGGAGTGGTTCTGCAGATTGCACCTCAGTGTTAAAGCAGAATCTTCACCAGCTGTTACAGCTGTTAGCCAAATAGCAAAGCAGACAGAAAAGAAGACCTGAAAAGACAAAAGCCAAATGAAGAATGATGCAGAAGGCTGAGTATTTAATAAGAGGCAATAAGAGCTCAGAATTTGAGGGTTGGTTATATAGCATGTAAATCCCTTTGAAGAACATCATACTTTCTGGTTCTGTGTATGTTTGCAGACTTCTGGCATGTGATGCACCTCACTCACAGTTCAGTATCTTGGATTACTGTGAATGCAATCCAGATTGCACATGCTGAAACTGCTCTTTTGTTTGACCCAAATGGCATGTGTAACATATTTAATGAGGAGATTCACTTTGGGAAGCTGGATTGCTAATGAAGACATGACCACTTCGTGTTTCCACAGTGCTAGAGCCTGACTCAAGTATTATACTCTGCTTTGCAGAAGCACATAGTGCTCAGAGTTGCAACCAGAATCAATTGCAGCTGCTTGCATAAGCATACAAAGTAATAAGTAATGCCAAGCTTCTTGAAAAAGCCTCTCCCAAGTGTCTCAGAGCACATAATAGTAGTGGATTCTTCTGATCTTAAATCTTCATAAATGCTTCTTTTTCCTTATGTCACAGAGGGTTTTTTTTAAATATCCTATGTATGAAGGAAGTGTAATCTGTCAGGTGGCAGTTTGGCATTAGCAAGTGTTAGGTGGGATGTTCTGGGCAGTTCTGGGCAAAGCACTAAAGAAAATTAATCAGGAGGAGATAAGGAGAACAGTGAGAATTATCAGATTTTTATAGGCAAGGGGAAACCCAAATGCTAACAGTCGTCAAATGCATGAGAAACAACTGCAAAAGGAAGGGAAGATCTAATGTTCAACTCCATGGTGCCTAGGACTAGTAGGCTTAGCTAGTAGTAAGAGAGACACTGCCTGGACACTAGGGAAAAAGATGCAACTGTTAAAGTAGCTAAACCTAGGAACAGATCATCTTAAAATGGATCTGCTAGTCCTGAAGTACAGTAGGCCCTTGGGGAACCTGCATTTCTTTCCCTCAGGATCTCCTGCCACTTGCTGCAACTCAGGAGGGTGGGGTAAAGATTGTCCAGGAGGGAACTTTATCAAATGCTTCCCACTGCTCCAGAGACTCCCAGAAAAGCTAGAATTTTACTGCAGTGGTTATAGATAGTGTTAGTCTAGTTTGTGATTGCATGAAGATAGTAGTGGAATTTTTCTTTACAGATTTTAAATAGAAACTTCAGTGTTTACTCCTACCAACATTTGATCCCTTTTAGGATATGATGTGCAGTCCTGTTAGTGCCTAATGGTTTAGTGACATTATTTCCAAAACACTGAGGCTCACATAGTGTGATTTTTCTTCTTTTCTGTTTGCTATCAATAAGTCATGTCCTCTTTGCTTCATTCTTGAAGCTGACCTATTCAGTTTTTTAGTTCAGTAGATTATAGCAATTTGAGAGCACCAGTTGTGAAGATAGCTTTTTGATTCTGATACTCTGGTAGTAGATATTCAAAAGCAATTATTCCCAAAATAGACATACACGGTCATATTGTAAAACTAGTAATTTCATATAATGAAACGTGTTTTGAGTTCTCTTATAAATGATTGGAAACAGTAGGTGGGTGCAGCATATAAACCACAATAGCAGATGTGCAGTACTTATGAACAGCCACACATTTCTAGGCATTCTTCTATAACAGATCCTAAAAAATTGTAATCACCTGCATGCACCTGTGCACTCACCTACAAAAACACAAGCATCCTCAGCCCCTTGCAGCACATATGGGTTTCAGGCAGCTCTCACTCTTTTGGGAGTGTGGGTGCCCCTAGTCACACATCTCCTTTGGAAGATGTGGCTGCTTCAGTAGCTTTGTGTATGACTGCATTGTTCCCTAGAATCTGTTGTTCCCCACAATCTGCTAATCCACAGGCCATTAAGAAAGCTGTCCACCAGGTCATGTGCACTCACCTGAGCTGCAAATCCATGCCTGCTGCACCCCAAAATGCTGTTGCACCAACTGGGGTGCGGCTACTCACAGTGTCCATCAGGCCTGGATGGAGGCAGCAGTGGTTGGCAATTTCTCACACTGTCGGGCCAGGTTTTGATCATTGCTCTGTTCCACTCCAGCATCTCTTAACCGTCCCCTGTGACAAATTTTCATGCTACCTCTACACTTCTAATGCTGATGATTTCTGTGTTTCAGGAGTCTCCTTGTGATTTTCCATTTCCATTTAACCCACATGAGGGTCACTGCCTTTAGCATGATTCATCTGCTGGGGCCACTTGTTGGATAGCTGGAGGTCACACACTACTTACACTCCTATTTCTGTTACACCAACTGTTCTTATCCAAGCCTTTTTGCAGTGGGTGGGGTGCTCAGGCAGGCACCACTGCAGAAATTCTTCAGGATATTGTCTATGTGTATGTAAATGGACCTTGTGAACATGCTTTCATCTCTCTACATTTCATAAGAAACAAGAAGGTGTTAAAAAAGTCGCAGTACCAGTGGCTTCCAAGAAAAGGGTGCCAGAAGCATGGTTTAATGAAGTGCCCGATGTCCCAGGATATGCTTTGCTGTCCCTGTCGCTGTGCCTGGCCAACGCTCTGGTCCATGTTTCTGCAGCCCACTGGGTGGCGTTCGGTACCAACAGGCGTCTGCCCCCAGTCCCCTGCCCGGCATTGCGTTCTTCACGTGGCATTCCTTGCATTTTCAACCTGATTTCATCTGTAAGAACTTGTTAGTTGCTAGCATATCAATATAAATACTCTGACTTGCTAATGGTATGTGATTTTCCTTTCTCTTCTTTGATCCTTTGTGGCAAAGCAACATTTATATACCATAGCATTTAAATGGCAGAGATCTCAAAACTTCGTGTTTCTACAGGTATCGGATATTCAGGCAAGAACGGCATTGCTGATGTGGTCCCCTCCATCCAGTGACACCGGAGAAGACACAGACAAGAATGACATAACAGAGGTTTATACTTATGAAGTGATGATTTCAAGTACTGGAAAAGATGGAAAGTACAAAACTGTGTACATGTAGGTGTTGGCTATTTTTATTTAGTCACTGCTGCATTGAAATAGGTGGCTTAAAACCTCATTAAAAATCTGCTTGTTATAGATAGTTGGTTGTCTAATTTGTTGTTGGTCTAATTTGTCCTGAATGTTAAATAATTAGCAGTTTTGTGTAACTTCTGTTTTGAAATCAACTACCTTTTTTTCAGTAAGATTTGTTTCACTTTATTACTGAAGTCTCTGCCATCAACTGGAACGTAAAGATTTTCTTCTCTACATGTTGGAGGCATATTTTAATATCAATTTTGCTGTATTTCAGCCAGCTGCACTTGACACCATGAGCTCTCAAACAGTGAGACATACAAGTAGTGAGAAAAATAAAGTGTATTTATTACTTTTTATGTCAGCATATGCTCCTCCTCCCAGTAAGGTTGTGCCTCCCTTCACTAAAATTGATCTTGGTAAGAGACAGTCTTATGATATGAAAAAAAAAAAAAAGCAAATTCACACAGAACACAACTCATAGCAGCAGCAAAGCAAACAAAACTCTTCAATTGTTTCATTCCTAACACAATGGTTTTCAGACAGTTTTTTGCAATTTGGAGAAATTCGACAGTAAAATATAGAATTAAGGGTATAGTTATACCTTTATGTAATAAGAGTAATAGTTACAAACCTTTGTATCTAGCTAGTTTATCTTAGTCACCTTCCATGGATTTCATGTAATTACAAGTTGAGTATCCCTATCCAAGAAACTAGAGGCAGAGAAGTGATGTTTGCTAAGATAAGGTGATGTCAGCAAAAGCAGACTAATAGATGTTATTTTGGTGCCTTTTCTGTTTCCTAGGCTCTGACAAGTAGGTATGTGCAGTCAGGTACAGTTTTAGATAACTGTTTTTGCAAGGCTGGACCGAGCTGCTGTAGGCTCCAGTATTTCAGTGTACTGGACAGTGTACAATGATTTTTGAGCAATAACATACATGCATACACGTGTAGCTTGTCTTACTAAGTAAAGAAGAAAATAATGGCTACTCTTAGAAAGCAGCAAACAAAAAAGTGCCCCAAAACCACCACGGCAAAAGAACAGGAATAACCCAAGAGGCCTCTGAAATTCAGAGATAAATGCATTTATGCCTTGCTGTATTTAGCAAAAGACAAACTCTTAGCAAATACATTTCATAGAAGGTGTCTTGAGTTAGATGATACATATCTTTTTTTATAAATATATGGAATTCTGAAACAGTCTTTAAAACAAACTTGTATCTCTTTCCAGTGGAGAAGAAAATAAAGTTACTGTAAATGATCTCAGGCCAGCAACTGATTACCATGCAAAGTGAGTATGTTCATAAAATTCAGTGGAAATGTTTTAAGTTTCATTGTGTATTTGCATCTTCAGAGATGGTCTTAACCACTTCTCACCCTCTTTTGAGTCACAAATCAACATTTTTAACTTAGCTGAGCACTCAGTCTACTTTGGACAACATAAAACAGGATGGGTGCTCATTCATCCTACATTCATGCTCTTCTCTTTATGCCAGCACAGGGACCTTTTTCTGTCCTTGGAGCCAGGCACAGATGCCGGTTTTCAATTTTGCACAAGCAGCAGAGGAAAGTACCTTGTCTTGGAAGATGCTCCCTGCTTGGCCACCTGAAGGTCATATTATGCTACTTTTGCTTTGCTCGTGTAGATCAGTGAACCTGACCCCATATGCATGACAAAATGTGCCCTGAGCTCAGTGTCATTCTACCCTTCTAGCAGAATTGACTACTTCAGCAGGTCAGAAGAAACAGCATAGGATTGGGAAGATGTGGTTAGGTGCTGTTCTTCTCTCTTTTTAAAAAATACTGGAGGGTCATCTGGAGCTGAACTTGGCAAGGGATGCAAGGACTAAGGGCTTCTATAGCTTTGTCAGCCAGAAACAAAGGTCAGAGAAAGCTTATCCTCCCAAATGAACACAACTGGCAAACTGGTAACTATGGATGAGGAAGAGCTGAGATACTCAACAATCTTTCTGCCTTAGTCTTCACTGGCAACCTCTGTTCTCACACCTCTCCAGTGGATGGATAGCAGGAGGGGGACTGAGGGAGGAAAGTCCCTCCCACAGTGAGAGAAGAACAGGTTTGAGACCACCTGAGGAACCTGTACATCAGTCTACATCTGATGAGATTCATCCCAGAGTCCTGAGGGAATTAGCTAATGTAGTTGCCAAACCACTCTCCGTCGTATTTGAAAAGTCTTGGCAACCAGGTGAAGTCATGTGTGACTGGAAAAAGGAAAACACTGCACCCATTTTTTTAAAGGGTAGGAAGGAAGACTGTAGGAGCTACCAACCTGTCAGCCTCACTTCTGTTCCAGGGAAGATCATGGAACAGGTCCTTCTAAAAGCTGTGCTGAGACACATGAAGAACAAGGAGGTGATTCAGGACAGCCAGCAAAGTGTCACCAAGGGCAAGTCCTGCCTGAAGAACCAAGTGGCCTATGATCAAGTGACTTGTATCAGTGGACAAGGGGCCTGCAGATGTTAGCTGTCTATACTTCTGTAAGACCTTTGAGATAGTCCTCCACAGTATCCTTCTTTGGTTGGAGGTCACACTCACAGAACAGTGGTCAATGGCCCAATGTCCAGATGGAGATTAGTGACAAGTGGTGTCCCACAGGGGCCCATGTTGGACCAGTACTGTCAAATATCTTCATCAGTGACATGGACAGCGGGATCGAGTGAGCTTCCAGCAGAAAACACCGAGCAGTTGCAGTGTCAACCACCAAGTGGTACAGTTGACACACCTGAAGGATTTGATGCCATCCAGAGGGACCTGGACAAACTTGAGCAGTGAGGCTATGGGAACTTCATGAGGTTCAACAAGGCCAAGTGCAAGGTGCTCCCCTTGGGTTCGGGCAGCTCTGGTGTCACAGGCTGCAGGATGAAGGGATTGAGAGCAGCCCTGCCAAGAAGGATGTGGTAGTCCTAGTGGATGGAGAGCTGGGCATGACCTGACAAGGTGCACTTGCAGCCCAAAAATCCAACTGTGTCCTGGGCAGCATCAAAAGCAGAATGACCAGCAGGGTGAGGAAGGTGGTTCTGCCCTTCTGCTCCACTCTGGTGNAGCAGAATGGCCAGCAGGGTGAGGAAGGTGGTTCTGCCCTTCTGCTCCACTCTGGTGAGACCCCATCTGGAGTGCTGTGTCCAGCTCTGGGATGCCCATCATGAGAAGGATGGTGACCTGTTAGAGTGGCTCTAGAAGAGAGCCACAAAAGTTGTTCAGCCTGGAGAAAACTCAGTACTTAAAGAGGGCCTGTAAGAAAGATGGAGACAGACTTTTTAGTAGTGTCTGTTGTGACAGGACAAGAGATAATGGTTTCAAACTGAAAGAGGGTAGATTTAGACTTACTACATGGGAGAAATTTTTTGCACTGAGGATGGTGAAACAGCTTGCCCAGAGAATTGGTGGTGCCCCGTCCCTGGAAACCATTCAGGGAGAGGTTGGGCAGGGCTTTAAGCAGCCTGATCTAGTTGAAGATGTCTCTGTTTGTTGCAGGGGAGTTTGGACAAGCTGACCTTTAAAGGTCTCTTCCAACCCAAACTACTCTATGTTTAAAAAAAAATAGTGTGAATACAGCAGTTTACAAATAAATAACATTGTGAAGGCAGAAATGAAGGCCTCCTTAAAAGAAATGCCTTTTCAGGAGGTAATGGCAAATGTAGAGTACCTTCTTTGACATTACTGAATGTCCTGCCTCTCTTGGCTGTGTGGAGAACCCCAAGATCCCTGTGTACTGACCAAGGGAAGCAATTTAGAGACAGCTGGTAGGAAGCAAAGCGAACAGAAGTGTGTCAGAGTATGGGTCCCAGTTAACAATGTTCTGCCTCCTTCCACATCAGGTATAGGATAGGATTTGCCTTGTACAACAGCCTTTTTGACATTTGCTTAAGTGGGAGATCTAGATTGCCAGTCCTTGATCTGAAGGAGTCAGCTCCCAGAGCTGTTTTCTAGAGTATTGTCCTGATTGTCAAACTGAAAGGAAAAGATCGTTGGTCTGTTCTTATCATAGCCCTCATTTAATTTGAGCCCCTGTATTGCCTGGAGCACAAGGTCAGGACTAGGGTGAATGGTTAGTTGGCTCTAAGCTCTTTCATATGAAAGTGTTTACCTGTGATTTTGTTCCTATTTTTAGTAGCATTTATATATTTTATCCAACAAGGTTGAAGTCGAAAATTCATGGAACATAAGGGTCATGCCTGAGAATTTTTTTTTCTGTCTTAAGTCCTCTTCTATCAGGCTACGTTCATATTTTTTCTTGCTTAATTCTGGTTGTTGTAGGCAATACATGGGAGTCAGTGGCTTGGCCATCCAGGCTCTTCCTAAACAGAATTCTGTCAGTATGAACACAGCAAAAAATCAACAAAGACTCAAACAACTCAACCACCAAGATAATTGGCATATTACATATTTGCAACTGTATGCAAGCACAAATGACTTTGTGTTCAACTTTAGTCACTGTTCGAACGTGTTCTCTCTGTTTGTGAAATCTATAAAGCCGAATTTTCTGTGATTTGCTGTTGATGCATCAAAAAAAATCAGGATTTTTGTATTTTCTTAAGCTGGCAACCCAGATCTTATATTGGTAATCAGAGGAAAGGGTTTTTTGGAGAGTTTTGGTTTGGGGTTTTTTTCAAAGGAACAGCTGAATCAGAATAAAGTAATGTGCCATTGACCCATTGTGCCAAAGAGGCAAGGCATAGCTGCACAGCTTAGGGGGCAGGGGGAGGCCAGATGATTATCATGTATTTCCTTTTGGATACAAGCCTTTTAAAAAACAAGTTATTTCTCCTTGAGACAGAAGCGAAATTCACTCTTTGGAAGTATGTGGAGAGCTAATTCATAGCCTTACTAAAGGAAAGGACAAGGTGAACACACTCAGCAGGGCACTCATTTGAGTGCAGAGGATACTCTGAAAATACATCAACCGCTTCATTGTGCTCATCTGACGAAAGCACTTGCAGAAGAATTATTCATAATATGAGTTTATACCTCTACAACAGATAATGAGCCTGCAAAATGCTACCATTGTTTTCCAACCAAAGTACAGCTAATAACAGACATATTTCAAATGTAATTGTGAGACTAAAGCCAACTGATGGTAATGATGTACATCAGAAATAAAGAACTCTTTTCTTCCTTACTGCTTCTATTGACTGAGATGTTTCGCCCAATTATTTATTTACAACAATGATATTTTAATAATGAAGTAGCAAGGCAGCAACTTAATTCCAAATGCTTGGTTTTCTTTGGAAACTATACAGATTTTGAAGCAAAATGTTATTGACTCTCTTCCACTTTAGAGTCCAAGTAGAATGCAACTGTGTAAAGGGGAGCCCTTCAGAAGCAGAGAGTTTCACCACAGCGAGTTGTGAACCTGATACTCCAAATCTGCCCAGGATAACTAATCGGACCAAAAATTCTCTTACTCTTCAGTGGAAGGTAAGGATTGCATCACAGTCTCTAAAATAAATATTTTAAACTCTTCAGAATTGTTATGGATTTACCAATAAAATACCGGTTCATTGAAACTGAAAATTTTTGTCAAACCTACTCATTTCAGTCACAGTTCCTTGACTGGACATAGATTTACTGGGTTAAATGTGGGCTTGAGTAAAAAGAAGGATTCACAGAAAAGCAAGGAGTCTTTCAAGGTAAAATTACTGAGTTTAGTACGCAATGCATTTCAAGGACTAAATTGGAAAAAAACCTATAAACATGAAACAAGCATTCATTGTATGGCAACTGAACTAGGACTGCCTTGGCAAATGAAACATTAATTTAAGGGGAGCATTATTTGTCTTCCACTGTTCTTCTCATGGTTTTAAGTAGTCTTGTATCCAGTTAGAATTCTAATTTTCTTGTTTTCCTGTTACAGGCATCTTGTGATAATGGTTCCAAAATCCACAGTTACCTTTTAGAATGGGATGAAGTAAGCAAGTTTTTCTATTCTATTTTTAGTCTTCTATTTTTTTAAGTAACTGTATGTGATTGTGCATGTCAAGTTGTGTGAAAATTAAGATGTCTGCCTAGAGGTGTGTGACAAATACGTAATTCCTGATACAATTACTGTAGTTACTGCTCAGTTTTTTTCTAGGGGGATATAACATAAAAGGATCTTAATTGCATGATTCTGCCACTCTTAATAGTGGCTGTTTCCATTGTAGTCCAATACTGTGTTCAAGAGCTGACACGGAAAGGTCATTTTCCTGTAAAAGTCTTTCTTTTTTAATAAGTGGATGGATCAAGTATAGCCCTGCAACAATCTTGTAGTCTCTACCTGGACAGCTATCCTGAGATGGCAGAGCTGCAGAATCTTCATAGTTTTTATTCTTTCAGCCCCAAGGAACTGGGAAATGGAAAGGAAGGAAAAAAGCTGCTAATTGAATACAAAGTTTCATATGCTACTGCCTCACCATATGGAGATTCTTGAGTTGTATTTAATTTCAAAAAGTATTTTACTTCATGTTTGTGTGTACTTTAATTGATGGATGCATATATAATAAGGTGAATAATATGATTAACTTATTATTTTTTAGGGAAAAGGAAATGGAGAGTTTTGTCAGTGTTATTATGGTCAACAGAAGCAGTACAGGATCACTAAACTATCACCAGCAATGGGGTACACCTTTAGGCTAGCAGCCAAAAATGACATGGGAATGAGGTAAATACTCTTACATATATAAATATGGAATGCTTATGCATGCATGTGTGTGCTACTTTAGGAAAAACATATGGTGGCATTTAAAGAAAAAGGTCTTTTGTCCAAATGGTCTGAAATGGAATATAGAATATATATTTCAGTTGGAAGGTACCTGCAGTGATCATCTAGTCCAACTGCTTGGTTAACTCACAGTATGTGATTGAATTATTCTTTTTGCAGGTAGCCTGTGTGCTGGGATATTGTCCCTTCATCTAAGGTGTCTGTCTCCTGTTACCCTGGAAAATAGACAGAATATGACATTACCATATCAATGAATTTTTTGAAAGCTCAAGAGCTTATTGTAAATGCTGAGGATACATGGTTCATGCTTTTAATTACTACTTTTAAGATGTTAAAGAGCACCAAACTTTGTTTTGAATTTTTGAATGAGTGACATGTGACTTCAGTGGAGAATATAAGTAAGAACTTGGAAAAAAATGTTTTGTGGAGTTACACTTGCATTACTGGGTACATTAGTTCTTGAGTGTGCTTCTTGGTCATCAGGCAGAGTAGGTGCACCTGGATAACAATCACAGTACCAGAGCTCATCTCCTATACAGCAGACTCCTGGTTGTCCATGCCTACCTAGTGGTACTTGGACCTTGAGGTCCTGTGAGGCTTAAAAATAGTTTCCCTCACTATCAGCTTAAAATTGCTTCTTGTGTTTGTTTTTTTAAATTCAAATATTAGGAACATTGTGCTGCAGCTCACTAAAGTGGTATTTTCATAGCATGAAATAGAGGGGATGTGTTGTGTGCCCTTTATATGGCAGAAGGAGATGCTTGAAGCAACAGTTCCTGCTTGGCCAGTGTTGAAGAACAATGAAAGAGTAAGGAGCCAGACCCAGGGTAATAACTCATGCTGGGCAGAAGGAATCTTCTGCAGACTATTAAGTATGTGAAAAATACAGCTGGCTTAGGAGATCATGTGTTGGGAGGTTTTGGAGAGTACTCAGGGAATGCATTGCAAAAAGTGCCTGTTCCTATGTCTTTCCTTAAGCAGCTGCTTTGTGCTGCTGTCAGAGGACATTGTAGTGGACTAGAATGACTTTTGGTGTGCTCCAATAGTCTTTATTACATTACTGCCTTCTGGATGATGTTCCTGGAATTAATTATTCTCTTGAGCTGCTCCTGGGCTTTGTCTTGATGAGATTCAGTTAGAACTGTTAGAAATAAAGGTAGGGAGGGAGCTGGCAGTTAAGCAGGGTGCAGTGCCTGAGATCTCTGCCTGTTCCCCTTTTACATCTGAGTGTAAATGTAGCCCTCTAGGAATAGCTGCACATATTACAGATTCCTCCAGCATAAGCTTTGAAGACACTGATCAGTTAAGTACCCTTCTTAAACTAATCACACTGAATAGATTTTTAAATCAATATTTCATAGCCTTGTGAAGATGTGCTTTATTGTCTTTATGGTATTATTTAATTAAGAAGTCTCTTGAAAGAATATTTATTAGTGTAGAGTGCCTGTTTGTCCCTTATGAAGAATGTTGAGAACATTAGGCATCTGGAGACAGAATTTTGTCTAAATAATTTTACCAACAAGAACAGATAATTTGTCTCTGAGCTACTAATTTTTAAATTTAATTCTAACCTACATGAAAAAGTGGTTAAAGAAAACTGGAAAAATAAAACCTATTTTCAAAAATAGATAGTACTGTACTTCTGAGGGAATTGTTTAATAGTCATTTAAATATGGCTATGACTGGATCTCTTCATTTTTTTCAGTGTATTTTGGAGTGGTTCAAGCAAGTTTAGAGATTAAATCTTTTTAAGATGTAAGGTTTTTTACTTTTTATCCACTTCTAAAGTGACTCCTTCAATAGTTTTGAAAAGAGTCAGACATACTACTTCTATCTAACTTCTTTTTGTGCTTTCTTCAGGTTGCCTAAAAAATGCTGATTTTTTTTTTTTTTTAATAAATATATTGCAGGTACTACTTAATCTCCATTCCAGAAGTTTTCTTGTTTGTGACTTCTTACAAGAAAAAAAATTACTATTCCCACAAATTTGGAAGTTTCCTTTTGTTTTTTACTTTTTCTTTTCTTGCTTCATGTCTCTTTGACAGTCCTCACAGATTGTTTTCTGTGCTATCAGCACTCTTGATAATGTGTTGTCTGTAAGATTTTTTTCCTTTAAATGCCAAAAATACCTCAATGCAGACTAAAATTTATAACATGTGCATTGCCTTAATATAGGTTGAGTAAGAAAGAAAGTGAAATTGAGTTATCTTTTTACTGAGATTTTTCAGGAAAGTCAGGTTCAAAACACGAGATATTTAACTGGTATCTTTGTTTAAGCTATACAGAGGATTTTATTTTCAGGGCTTCCTGATCCTCTCACTTAGGTAATCCTTAGCTTTTAGGTTAAAATTACATCTTTGACATTAGTTTCATATGGTTCAAAATAGACTAATTTTAGGCTTGTAAGTGGTTCTTCAGATCTGATATAAAGCAGCAAAGCCAGCTAAGAGCAGGTGGTGCTTTTTAGTCTAGATGGATGTGTGTCAGACTATCTGTGCAAGCACAGTACCTGTTCACTACCTTTTGCATCCCTCTGTTTCACAGTAGCTCTTTTTGTGTAATTTGTTTGTATTTTCACCACAAGGTGTGTCTAATCCAAATCAGATAAGGGTAACAGTTGTGTTAGGAGATTCACTGGTGTACACTCTACTTTTTTTTCTGTAACAAGATTCAATTTTATCACCTCCTAAGGTAGCTCACCATTGAATCAGACTACTATTTTCTGAATCTCTACAGAAACCAGTACTTCAAAGTAAGCTCAGAACACATAAGTGAAGTTTGTTTTGAGGTCTTGCCATAGGTTTTTTTATGCCTTCATGTTTTCACTTTGAAAAGGGAGGACACTGTGGTATTAATATAGTTATTGCATATTAATAATAATATTAGTGTTTTAGACTACTGAGTTTATATGAAAAATCAAAATGTTTTGGTTAGCAAAACATTGTAATTATATAATAGAAAGGAATCTTTCAATTATGAACGTGTTAACCTTGTTCAGATATTTTGTTACTGACAGACTCATGGGCAAGTGAAGTTGTTTGCATGTAACAGCTTGCAATTTCCCATTGTGCATATCTCAAGAAACTGTCATAGCTGTGTTTAGTAAGAATTTTGGGGTTTAGCTATTAATTATTGTGTCTAGTTAGTTTACATATTGTCTGTTTTAAACAGTGATTTTAGTGAAGAAGTCCTGTATCATACCTCAGGCACTGCCCCAACCACACCAGCAAGTCCTTTGCTGATTAATGCTGGAGTTACTTGGTTATCCCTTCAGTGGACAAAACCCTCAGGAACACCATCAGATGAAGGAATCTCATATATATTAGAGATGGAGGATGAGAACTCAGTAAGTTTAGAATACTTATTCTCAATATGTTTGATATGTTATTTTGTTAGTGTAGCAATTATTATTTTTGCTAGAATATTCTACAAGGAATTGTATTTTCTGAAATTTAGCTAATGACTTGTCATTGCTGTGACCAGGCCACCTAGATTTCTTCTTTTAATTGTGCTTGGTGTTATTAAGCCCCATTTCTGCAAAGACTTTTAAATTGCTTATAACTTTATGAATTTGTGTGTGCAAGTTAAGCCTGTAAGAGCTGGATGAAAGCAATTGCATCATGAAGTGTGGTCTCTCTCGATGTGATTTCAGACTAACAACGTTTGTTTTAAAATCAGTACTGTTCTACTCTTTAAAAGTATTAGGTAAAATTTCCAGTGACACTGTATATGTCTTTCTTGCTGATCTTTTCCCCTCTCCTGATTGGAAAATGGTTAATGAATTCACACCTCTTAAAAAAAAATTGTGTTTACACAATGAAGGTGCACTTATTACTTTGTCAGAGAAGCATAATAATTACAGTTTGAAACATTAATTTATTTGTATGGAGTATGTTAGATCCTCTGGTCTGCAAAGATAATGTTTCAAATAATCCTATTTAATTCTGCAGGGATATGGTTTCAAGCCAAAATATGATGGTGACGATCTTACCTACACGGTGAAGAATTTGAGGCGTAGTACAAAATATAAATTTAGGGTAAGATTTTTTTCATATGTTTGGGCACCAGACTAGTTTGAGATTGACTTAGAAGTGGAGAGGGCCATTTTGGGCACCAGACTAGTTTGAGATTGACTTAGAAGTGGAGAGGGCCATTTTGAAGGAAAACTGAATTTGATGCCAGTTCATTACAATTTCAATCTCTTAAAACTGTCAGCTGAACACCTGCACTATTTTTTCTGCAGAAGCTATAAGAACCTCTGCAAGGGTATAACACAGTTGCAGATACCTTGAAATTTCAAGTCATAAGTACGTGTTGTTAACATCCAGGGGTTTTTATTTGGCTGTTTATTTGGCTATTTTGGGTTTTTTATTTATATTTGTTTTATATACTTGGGTGATATTACTTAGTGTAGCAATGGGTTCTTTGATAGTAAACACAATGAAGATGTTAGGGTAAGGAGCAGCCTTGATAAAAAAAAATGTTAGTAAGTCATCCATATTACCATGGTGCTGAGCCTGTTCTAATAAGCTTGAGGGCTGAACTTTTAGGTCAGGAAGAAGTCTGGCCTAACTATGAGCTTTTGGGTGTGGTTAAAAGGTAGAAAGAAGCACACTGGCCATACATACATAGCCATTGAGAGCTACAAGAACCTTGCCAGGACAGGCAGAGTTGAAGTCATGAAGGCTTCAGATCAGCTAGAACTGAAATTGGGCAAAGATAACAAGAATGACATAAAATGCTTCTTCAGCACAGGGAAGACATACAGAGGCCATTCCTACATACAGGGCAAAGGGGCAAGTTACTAATAATGCCAATAAAGCAGAGGTTCTCAGTACCTTATTTGCCTCTGCCTTGCCAGCATAACTGGAGCCCAGATCACAGGATAAGCCAGCTGTGACAAGTCTGGGGTTTGGTCTCTTGGAAGGGCTCAGTCCACTTCTGGATGTTAAGAGAAGTGGCTGACATTGCCACAAGACCCCCATCTATAACATTTGAAAAGTGATATAGGTCAAAGGATATCCCTGACATCTGGAAGAGGCCAAATGTAATACCCGCCATCTACAAGAGGGGCCCAAAAGAGGACCCAGGGATCTACAGGCCCATTAATCTTACTTCAGTCCCTGGAAAAGTCTTCCTAGGAAATACGGTGAGCCAAACAAAGCAGGCAGTTGGGAATAGCCTACACCAGAAGAAAATGATGGCTGACTACCCTGATCACATCCTACATCAAGGTAACTCTTCCAGTTGGTCCAAGGAGATCAGTGGATGTTCTTTACCTGAACTTCAGCAAGCATTCAGCAGTTTCCCACAGCCTTCTCCCTGGCCAAATTGGCAAGACCCAAAGCGGATAGGTGGTATGTGAGATGAGTAGAAAACTGGCCACTCCACTCCACTCAGAGCATGGTGATCAGTGGTTTCTAGTCAGGCTGGCAGCCTGTCTGAATTAGGAACTCCTTGGGATAGGAGGCCTCATGCTATTCATTTTCACAACTGATCTTGGCGATGGGATAGAAAGCACCCTCTCCAAGTTTGCTGGTGACACCACACAGAGTGGTCAGGTGAACATATCAGAAGGCAGAACTATCTTAGAGAAACACTTGGACAGGCTAGAAGAGTGAGGTAGCAAAAACAGTATGAAGTTCAACAAAGACAAGTGCAAAGTTCTGCACCTGGGCTGGAATAGCCAAGGAGCCCACTATAGGCTAGGAGCAGCCTTGCTGAAAGGAACCTTCAGGCAAACTGAATCCTGGGCTGGCTCAGCAGTGGCTTTGCTAGCAGAAGTAAGAGATCTTCCCTGTGTTCAGTTTGTGTCAGATCACACCTGGAGAACTGTGTCCAGTTCTAAACCACACAATTCACAAAAGACGGGCAGAGTGGGAGTTGGTCCAAAGGAAGGTCACAAAAATTATAAAAGGGCTGGAGAACCTGCCCTATAATGAAAGTGTGAAGGAATTACATATTTTCTCATTGGAGAAGGCTCAGAGGGACCTCATCACAGTTTGCCAGTACTTAAAGCCTGACTGCAAAGGGGAGGGAGGTTCTCTCTTCACAAGGAGCCACCTGGAGATGACAAGGGGCAAGAGTTGTAAGGTGCAGTAGAAGGGGTTTCATCTTGGTGTAAGAAAGATGATTTCCACAGTGAGATCAAGTAATCACTGGAACAACCTCCCAGAAATATGGTGGAGTCCCTACCACTGGATGATTTCAAGATATGACTGGAGTGGGCATTAGATAATCTCATCTAGGCTCACTTTGCCCTGAAGGGTTGGACCAGATGATTTTTTGGGTCTCTTCCAGCCTGACCTTTTCTGTGTTCTGTGTCACACTTGAATAGTTGCTTGGGTTTTGGAACAAAGTTCCATGTCCCACAGTATGCATCACAGAATCATTTAGGTTGGAAAAGACCTATAAGATCAAGTCCAACTTTTAACCCAGCACTATACCTGTAGGGGTGGTGACTCAACCACTTCCCTGGGCAGCCTTGCCAATCAATGTTTGACTGCTCTTCCTGTGAAGGAATTCTTTGTAATGTTCAGTTTAAGCTTCCCCTGCTGCAACTTGAGGCACGGTCAGAATAACCTCATCTGTCTGCAAGTGAAAAATGTTGATAGCTTTTGTCACACATAAAATACTATTTCTTAAGGAAGAATTGGGAACTGTTGAAGAACAGCTTCTCTTTGCAATATGAATGGCAATAGTTTAAGAGCTGATTGATTTGTTTTGAGTTAACACTAAAGCATATAAGTACTCCTTTTCAGATATTTTGCACTTCTGAATATCATTCTGTTGGGGGTTTTGCATAACTTAGTATTTAAATAATTTAAAATATACAGTATGTTTCTAGCACTATTACAGCTACACATGAAATAAAGAATAGCTAATCGTCTTGAAACTAGCTTTTGCAGGACATGACCATAGTCTTCCTTTGAAAGTAATACTACATGTTAATCATACTATTACTAGTAAATGTATAGTTACTTAAACATCCTAAGTTTCTCGTTAAAATAAACTCCAATGTTTATACCGTATTTTTATTAGCAAAACAATAAACAGAAGTCTCTGTTCGCTCATTCATGGAGCATAAAGGAGAAACAAATGCTATGTTAATCAGGTCTTTAATTTTTATTATACAGGGGAAAGACTTAATTAGTAGTAATATTCCTTAAGGCTTTTGAAAGAAGCTTTATAACCATTCGAAACCTTATTATAATACGTAAATGCTAACTGCCTGTTTAACTTCATTTGTAAGGGCACAAAGACAACCAGATGATTATTAATCTTGTAAACTGTATCAGGAGACTTAATGTCTGAGGGACATGGTAGCTTGCATTTCCTCTTCTCAGTCTGTACTAACATCACTGCTGTCATTTTGATTCTGCTCATTTTTAAAACAGATCTAAAAGCTGAAAAAGCCTCTTTCTTTTTACCTTTTTTTTCTTTTTTCCTAGGTGGTTCAGCTTTTTACTAAAATAAACTAAAAAGTAGAAAGTAAAGAATAGCAAGAATTTGTTTTCCTAGAAGCACAGAAAAGTCTAGGTTGGAAGGGACTTCTTGTGATCATCTGGGTCAAATTTGTGTAGAAAGCCAGGCCTTAGTTTAGGCAGTTCAACCCTATCCCAGCCCTCTTGAGCTGAGATTTCGGTACTTCCAGGGAGGACAATTCAACTACTACTTTGGCCTGTCTGTTCTAATGGTAATTAATTTATTTTCTTATATCCAGCTAGAATTTCCCCTAACACACGTTGTGTGTGTTGGCTCTTGTCCTGTTATTACAGATTCTTTGGAAGTCAATGTCTTCATCTTTTCTAGGTTCTTTGGAAGTCAATGTCTTCATCTTTTCTATAACTGTCTCTTAGGTATTAGAACAATGAAACTTCTTTTTACTCAGAATAAAACAAAGCTTTTTTTCCGATATCAAGTTCTCTGATCATCATGCTGGCCCTCCTTCCAGTTTCCCAGTGTCTCTTGAACTGGGAGGACCAAAACTGGACACAGTATTTCAAGCATGGTTTTAAAAGTGCTGAGTAAAGTGACATAATTAAATCATTTGTTCTGCTGGGTAAATTCTTGCTGATGCAGCCCATGAAACAGTTTGGTTTTACTACTGCCAAGATGCTTTGCTGATTCATTTGGCTTGCTCCTACTTGAATCCCAATATCCTTCTCAGCAGAGGTGACAAAAGAAAAACTGGCTAGAGTCAGACCCCAGACTGCACTGGTGCTGGGATTATTCCATCCCAGGTGCAAGACTGTATCTTTGTCCAAAGCTCATACAGTTCCTGTTCATGCAATATTGCAGCCTGTCAAAGTCTGTATGATGGCTCTTCCCTCCGGCATATGTCTGTCTTCTCCTAGTTTGGTGGTATATGCAAATCTGGGAGCATCACTCACTCCTGTCATCCAGATCACTTCTAAAGATAATGAATAGAATCTGACCTGAGATTGGCTGCTGAGGAAATCCACTCATCAGCAGCTGCTAATTTGCCTTCGAACCATTAGCCAACACCCTTTGAGCCTGGCATTATGTCAGGTTTTCTACACCCATCTTGTGGTCCATCTGTTCTATTTTAACCAGCTTGTCTACATAGATGTTGTGGAGATCAAACTAAAATTAGGGTAGATGATGTCCCCAGCTCTTCCTCATTTGTAGAGCAAGTTGTTTCATCATGGAAGCACTCAGGTTGGTTAAACACAATTTACCCTTGACAGATGTAATTCCTTGTCCTTCACATGACTTTCACAACAACCTTTGCGATAATGATCCTTGGGACTGAAGAGTTTATAAAATCTCTTTGCTGTTGTTAATACAACTTACCCATATAAACACTTTTTTTTAATCTCTGAATGTATTTCTATAAAAGAAGGTGCTATACTAGGATGGAAGGAATTTTTTTAAGGATTTGGTTTTTTCTGGCAATTTGCATGCATTTATATTTTCAGTATAGTGATTGTCTAACTAATGAAAATGTAAAATGAATGTATATAATAATTTCTTGTGCTAATTTATTATGTGTCTGTCTATATATACAGTATAAATTAATTTGTCCTTACCATAAACAGTGAATAGCATGCCACTATCCAATGCATTTATAGTATTTTATGTATATTTGCAGGTCATTGCTTATAACTCAGAAGGGAAAAGCAGTCCAAGTGAGACAGTGGAATACATTACTTGTCCAGACAAACCTGGGGTACCTTCAAAACCCACAGTGAAAGGAAAAATTCATGCACAGAGTTTTAAAATAATCTGGGGTAAGAATGTTTTCCAGCTCTATTTAGAGTTTTTCTTCTGTATTTTTAATATATATTATATACATAACATTTTTTATACAGAAGGTCAGGTTTTACTTTAGTAACTCTTCAATCAACCAAGCCATTATGATCCATTTATATGGAAAAATACTGACTCAAAATACTTAATGTGGCAGTACAACTAATTATATAGGAAGAATAATATGCTAATTGTAATAGGGCTAATTGTTGCAGAGGATTACAAAACTTTTTAAAGTGTGGTTAATTGATGTACTAAAAAGTTCTGTTTCTCTGTCACAAGAAGTAGGTGCATGACATTCTGGGTTCTTACCAAAAGAGAAGATTGAAGTTTAACCTGGATCTCAAACTATTTGGTTTTGATAGATAAATTTTTATTTGCTAAGGATATTGAAAAACATTTCCTTAAGCTCAGGAAATTTAGCTTTATGCTGTAAAATCAGAGAAGGTTAAACAGTACTGTGTGATGCAGTACTTTAGCAGAAAATCCAACAGTAAAAAATTACATTTATTGTCACTTCTTACCTATTTCTATTTGATAGTGTGTTTAATTCTTTAGCATCAATAATAAGAAATTTACTTGTAGGTATAAATGATACTCAGCAGGTCCAGCCTTGCATCTTCCCAGAGTGCTTTGCTACATCAGGACCTAATACTTGCTCTTTTATGTACGATGCCTAATGTATGAAGTTATTAAAAATACCTGATTTGTATATCAAAAGCTACCTAAAATATCAATTTATATATAAAACTTTTAATAGTCTTTATTTGGAACAGTGATACTCTTTCTATGTGGTCATTAATGTGACAATTTTATTTTTCATTTGGAGTAATTTCCTTCCAACCAAAGAAGTGCTATCTGCCATCAAAGTCTCATTTTATTTAGCTGGTATTTTATGGTACATAACACTTGCTGAAAGCCAACATGATTTCATCCAGCACATCCATAATATGATGTTTAGGCAGGAGTACCCTTCTGTGTTGAAGTATAATGCTGTTTTTATATTTGTTCAAAATGTTGTTGTTTCACATTATTTTAATTTTGCTGTTTTCTAAGTCATCTTTGAGAAACAGTATTAGGATTATATGTCAAAGAAAGGTCTGTAGATTTGTATCTTGTACATGAATATTTTACCAGGGAGGATAGTGCACTCAGTTTCTAGTGATATATTAGAAGTTAAGGGATAAGTTTTCATTGTAGAGCTCTTGACTTCTATTCTGTCCCAAAATATTTAGGTTTTTGAAATTCTGTCCTTAAATAATTTCAAAATATTTTTATATACAAATCCTTATGATAATTTTTCCAGTCTGCAGTCCAAATTACAAGACCATTAGAGTCTGTGTCCCTGAATCCACACTCAGGCAACCTTCCACAGCACTTGAGACTGAAATGTTTGCTGTGGCATCTCCCAGGGGTGATTCCCTTGTCCCTTTTCTGTGTAGAGTGTACAGAAGGCCTGAGAGCTGACTTTGACATAACAGGAGCAATTTGCTGCTGCCCTGGACTAGCACACTCTCCACCTAAATAAGCACCCATCTCCAGCTGTCTTTTGATTTTGCCATTGGGAAATCCTCCCCAAAAGCTGTAAAGCCATTTAATTTACCTCGCTTAGTTGGAATATTGCTGTTTTTTATAGATCCACCAAAAGACAATGGGGGAGCAGCAATAAATACGTATGTTGTGGAAATGTCTGAAGGCCTAAGTGGTAAGTACTAGGATCATACACTGGCATTCACTTGTGTGGGGTTCTTTTTTCCTGTCTCTGTGTGCATGTGGGAAGAAAAAAATGTGTATTATGACAGGGAAAGTTATTGCCAGGGACTGACATCGAAAAGAAAATAAAAGTACATTGATGCTTATGCACAAGAAGTTCTTTTTCTCTGATATAGAAAAGAAAGATGCATCAAAATTCTATGATGCAAGAGATGCTTTTGGTTTAACTTACTGATTAGATCTATTCAGTTTTGGAAATGAAATTACACATTTCAGACATTTTAGGGCAAGAAGACAGGGACATGTAGCTTTGTTGTCTGCATGGCAGATGAAAGAAAAGCTTGTACTCCATTTTTCACTGTTAAAAGAGAACAATGATGCAGCTGGGATAAGTTTCTGCTATTTGTTTTTCTGTTCTTTCATACAGAAAGGAAGCTGACAGTATTTCTAAATTGGACATAAACTATCTTGCTAAATTACCTAAAAATCTAGACATCCTAAGTAGCCTTATGGAGTTCAGAAACACAGTCACATGGAGAATAAAAGTTTAAACTCCTCCAATGCTGTGTCAGATTAAGACAGAGCACTGCCCCCAGATATGATGGCAGCCCTCTCAGGCTGTTAGTCTGTTGCTTTCCTCTCTCTGTCATGTGTGTCCACACACAATTAAGTCACTTTTGGAATGATGCACCCAAGCCTTTCATGCAAAATTAGTGCGTTGTGCTTCACATTTCATTCCCAGCCCTCTAAATTCTGTGGTGTATTGAGTTGTTGGAGATTTAAAATCCCCAGGCTCCCTGCTTACTTCATCTCTTAAAGGGAGAGAGAATGCTAAAGAGTTTCTGATTTAAGAGTAGCAAATAATGGAACCAGAATTTCACATGCTTCTGGGCCATTCAGGAACACAGGAACAAACTTCATCAATTGTAAACTGTAGTTTGAGCCTGCAAAATGGTAATGTAATTTGAAGTTTGTTTTCTGTGAAAAATTTTACTTTTGTGTCTTTTCTGTATGTTTGGATATGATGTGGAATGTGTTTGCTGACCCTGTAAGTTCTCTTCTAGTTAAGCTAAATACCAAATAAGGAAGCTATTTCACTTCAGCAGATCTACACCTAGGAAACTATCTTTATGAAATTACAGGATCTTCCAGGAAATTCAAAGCAGTCTCGGTTTCTGGTTTTTTTAATAAACATCAGGCATACACTTACTTTAGTGAAGTTAGGATACCTGCTATGGCTGGTACTGAAGTGTGGCAAATTACACGTTGGCTCATTGCACACTTACTCCTAACCTTTCAGGAAACAAATGGGATACAATATACAGTGGAGCCACTCGGGAACATGTGTGTGACCGACTAAATCCGGGCTCTTCCTATCGGTTACGTGTATATTGCGTTGGGGAAGGAGGACAAAGCACGGTAATATCAGCTAATATTTTCATTAAATAGAATTTCTCTCTGTAAGAAAATCTGGTCCAGTAGATACTTAAGCAAATATTGTGCAGAAGTGCCTAACAAAATAGTCATAATTAGGACCTCAGAGAAGTTGCAATCTTGCTGCACTGTGGTTTGAGTTAGTGCTCATTTGTTAAAGAAATATATCTGAATATTCTTTTCTGATATTATATTTTGTTTGACATGATTGTCTTATTTACAGGTACTTTTCCCATGTGATACATTTATACAATGTCATTTATTAAGGCCTAACCCAATACAGCAGTTTAAGAAGAGTACTTGAAAAGGCTGCCCGTGGAATTGGTCACTGCATCAAGCATAACAGAGTTCAGGATGCATTTGGACAATGGTTTTCCACATAGTGTGATTCTTGGGGCTGTCTTGGGGCCAGGAGCTGGACTTTGATGATCTTTGTAGATCCCTTCCAATTCAGAAGATTCTGTGATTCTATGAATTTAATGTATTTCCTGTAGTCAGTGGAGTACTTTGTCCGAGTAGCTAAGTCACCCCAGCAGGCAGGGGAAGAAGTCTTCACTCAGGTTTTACAGGGTTACACTTCCTGTGCCCTCTCATGCACAATTAAAACATTTACATTGGTCTACTTTTCAGTATTCCCAAACAATTTGCTGTGCCATAATATGCTCCTTTATACACATAAATTGCACACACACACATGTGCACTGTCAATTGTGTGGTGCCAAAATGTCTTGCTGCATTTGCTCTCCCTTCTCAGCAGCAAGTGTAACAAAGCCAACCCTGGCTCTCTGCAGACTTCCAGCAGGGCTTTACTGTCAAGCTGCTGTCACAAAAACCTTAAAGCCTTACATTCTTGGTGTTTGTCATTTCTACCCAGCCCTGCCTTACAACAGGAAATGTATGTGCTCTTCCTCCACATAGAAGTCTCCTGCAAAGATAACCTTGACTACAGTCACCTTGCCTTAAGAATAAATCTGGACTCCTTCAATGCTGGCTTGGCTGCAGTGGTTTCCCAGTCACCAGACCACAAGTCTTTGGAGACTTTTACTCTGCCAGCCTACTTCCCTACAGCCCAACCCCATGATTTCAGAATTAACATTGAGTACCAAAGAGAAAATAACTTCAGATATAACTTCTTGATACTTTTTGGAGGTGTCAGAAATCAACAGAAGAGCTGTGAAGAAAGATTTAATTAACTCTTCTGCAGCTTCTCATGAACATATGCAAAACATTCTGCCTTTTAAGTAGCAGCAGTTGTTCAGTGCATCAATATATTCAAAGGAGCTGAAAAGCAGCACATCATCCAGTCCACTCTTTCTTGAACATACATAGAAACCAGCTGTGAAATGAGACTCTGAGATTCATTTCTTCTGTAAATCTAAAGGCTTTCCAACTTCCTGTTTGTTCTGTATCA
Organism: Illadopsis cleaveri; assembly: GCA_013399915.1. NCBI lineage: Eukaryota > Metazoa > Chordata > Aves > Passeriformes > Timaliidae > Illadopsis > Illadopsis cleaveri. The sequence goes on from VXBB01014828.1 coordinate 157,381, forward strand.
TGCTGAAGCAAATAACCCCTCATTGTCTCTGGTCACTTCTGTCTGCATCCAGAACAGCCAATGCCATCTGCTGCATGGGTTGTTATGTTCTTAGGCAATACTTGCCCAAACTTCTAATCAGAGGTGGAAACTTGTTGCACATTAGGTATTGCTAAGCAATGAAAAAGCTGAAATCTCTTTTTTTTAATCTCTTCTGATTGACACTTCTGCCCACTTTTGCTTTCTGAGAGGTTCTACCACAGAAAGTATAGAACCCTTAGAGTAAGGGTTTAGAACTCATTAAACTGCAGTCTGATGCAAGAGAGAATGAGTTTACGTTGAATAAGTCATATTTCAAGCGTCTGTACTAGGTTTGTACTGATAATTAACCACTGTTTTTAATTCTACTCCTTGCATGTGTACCAAAGTACAAAAGCAAATTTTGCATATTGTGTGATTATTTTGGCATGGTTTATATTATGAGAAATACATACCAGATCACTTCAGCATCTTCACATATTTGATGTCATTTAAAAGGGGAAATATCTTGTTTCTGACTCAGGTATTTGCCTTTACTTGTGGCATAACTGATAGTTCTTGTTTTGGCCTGGAAAACTTCATTAATCTATCTTTCTGTTCTAGGTATCTGATTCCTTACTGGTGCAGACACCAGCAGTGGTTCCTGGTCCATGCCAGCCTCCAAGGCTACAGGGTAGACCAAGAGCAAGAGAAATTCAGCTGCGCTGGGGTAATTTTATTGCAAGTGTTAGAAATTGTAAGGGATCCAAATGTGTTATGTGTTAAAATTAAATAAGCTTTTCTTTCTTTCTTATTTTTAGGACCACCTCAGGTAGATGGTGGTTCACCCATTACCTGTTATGGTCTGGAAATGTTTCAGGCAGAAAGCGATGAACACAGAGAGGTTTACCAGGGTTCTGATGTTGAATGCACAGTGGGCAGCCTTCTTCCAGGGAGGATGTACAGCTTCAGACTGAGAGCAGCTAACAAGGCTGGGGTAAGGAGGCAGTCTGAAATGAAATTCATTCCAGAGACTGCAATCACTAATTAAGGAATGTTTTTTATTTCAAAAGAAGCATTTAACAGTAATTTTAAAATTGGGATTTCCTAATGTAGAGTCATTTGAGTCACATAGCTTATTGTTGTGTGGGAACAGGCGGTTAAACATCAGTTTATAATCAAGGGGATTTTTAGATGAAGGGAAGAGAAAATAGCTAATTATGTCTCTTATCTGAACAGTAACATTAGGAAATCATTAGGAAATGCTAAGGACTTTATTAAAGCTCTGTTACAACTTCACTGTTCTCATGTGAAGTAAGGTAGCAAATTATTTTCTGTATACAGTTTTGTAAATTGACCTTTATTTTTACAGCTGTTGGTGTTCAGAACATAATAATTAGTGTTTTCTGACTCTCCATTTTTATATTTAGTTTAACTTCTGAGTACATGTTCTATCGGATACAAGACTGTTTTTCCTCTTTGGAGTATTAAATGTGTTTAAATCAATTGTTGCTGTAGAACAAGCTTTATTTAGTTATGTACCCAAAGTCCTGATTTGTTCAATAATGTACACTTCATTAAAAACTGTCAGGGTGAGTTGGCACTGTTTGTGGAGAGGTCTGCAGCTTAAGGCCTTAAAGCACTATCCTAACTTTTGTCTCCCCTCCACCCTGCAAAGAACGGTTCATAGCTCAGCAGTTTTTGAATCCTTTATTTCTTTAACATAGGTATAAATAGGCAGTACTAATTGGTTTATGTTCCAGTGCAGCCGTCATGTAACTTCAGAATAAGGCTTTGGATAGTACTTCCCTGGTTTTCCCAAGAGTTTGAAGTGTCAAATTTACTCACACTGCATTTGCTGGAAAGAAAAATTTATTGAATAATTTGCTGAAGAAAAATTTATAGCTGTTCTGGAGAAGTCAGATACTGAAATAAATCCTGAATCCACAGTCCATAGAAACTTATTTTATAAAGAAGTAATACAAAGTTTCACATTGCTGTTACATGTCCCTACTATGGTAAACTGTTTTTTAAAAAGTAGTAATTTCATTTTTACAATGTAGTTGTATCAACTCCCTTTTTAATAGTTTGGACCGTACTCAGAAAAATGTGAAATAACTACAGCACCTGGACCCCCTGATCAGTGCAAGCCCCCTCAAGTGTCCTGCAGATCTGCTGCCTGTGCTCAGGTGTCCTGGGAGGTAAGAATGCCATGGCAACACCTGTCTTGACATAATGGTCTTCTGCATTTTTGAGTTCAACTTTAAAAATCTAGTACTGTATTTTAATCACTTTATTTGTAAGCAAACTTACCTTATTTTCCAATAGGTGAACCCTTAGTCATTCATCATGCCATTATAAAGCAGCAGTAAGCTGGCAGGCTGCAGGTACTGGATCTTACTGTGTTCTTTTGTTTAAAAGTTTTGCCGCAGCTGCTGCTCTGCATTTCTGAGTGATGCACTCTGGTCTTAAAATTTTTCTTTAACACAGTTATAGTTCCTCAGAGACAATGTATCCGCATAATACAATAGGTTATTGTGCGTTTCTTGGGTTTATAATCTGATTTAATTTTATATTATTACATCAGTAATGATATAGCAAAAGCCTCACAGACTTCCTATAAACCCATAGTATTTAGATGTCTGATTAAAAAAATGAAATAGATAAAAATTAAGCTTGTAAAAAGAAAGATTCTATCTGGGAATACTCTTTAAACCCAGCTTTTTAGTGGCTTAGAGATGGGACGAAGTATCTGAGTTACAGAACTATACAGAAAAAAAAATTAAACTGTTTTACATGGAAAGTAGTGTTCATGCTTCCTACTGGATGAATGTCAGAGGAGCACTCCTTAAATATCTACAAGGCAAAGCCTTTTTTAAAAAATACCATAAAACATTCAGGTAGAGTTAATTCGAGTGATGATAGATGTCTCTTTTACAGAGTCACACAGTAATTAAGGCTCAAGTAGACCTCTAGATGTCATTTAGTTCAACCTTCTATTCAAATAGTTTAAGTTTCTCAGGGCCTTTCCCAGTGAAATAATATTTATCTCCAAGAATGAAGATGTTTCAGCCTAGTAAAACTGTCTGGGTAAACTATCATTCTGTAGGATTTTTTTTGTTTGTTTAGTCAAAATACCCTTTAATGCAAGTCATGACTCTTGTCTTGGCACTATGCCATCTTCAAGAAAAATTTTTGTCATAATGTAAGCCACAATAAGTAATTTAAGGCAGCAGTAGAATCTTCCCTTAGCTGGATCACCTTGCTATCAAGTAAACTTTACATTTTTTTTGTGTGTTGCACTCCTGCTTCATGAGCCTTTGCTGGACCTACTCCATTACGTCAATGTCCATCTCCTTTTGGGGATCCCAAGACAAGACATGGTACTGGAGCTGCAGCTTCACAAGTGCTGAGTAGAGGGGAATCATTATTCCTTTTACTCTTCTTGCTGCTCATTTGCTAATACCATCAATATGTAGTTCACCTTCATCAGACACACACTGCCGATTTTTATTTAGCTTTCTCACCAGGACACACAGGGGATTTTTTGGTAAAGGTTGTTCCTCAGCCTGTACTTTTTTGTATCAGTCCAGGACTTTGTGTTTGCAATTGTCTTACTTGAACTTCCTGAAGTTTGTATCAGACTCTGCCTGTTATTTTTATTGTACTTAATTAAAAATCAGCAAAGAAATGGAAGGGTAAGACTCCTCTGGAACAAAAACAAAATACAGATGTGGTGAGTTTGACTGATTTTTTTTTTCTCTTATGTCAGTATATTTAACTTTCATTTCTTGATATCCATTTTAAAGGTACCAGTAAGTAATGGAGCTGATGTCACAGAGTATCGACTGGAGTGGGGCGGTGTGGAAGGATGCATGCAGATCTCCTATTGTGGGCCTGGGCTCAGCTGTGAAGTGAAAGGGCTTTTGCCTGCCACTATATACTATTGCAGGGTTCAGGTAAAGATGTAAAACTATTGTTAGTGAAATCTGGAAACAGGAATTGACTCTTGCCATAAAAACATGGTCTACTTTGGATTTGCAGGCAGTGAATGTTGCAGGTGCAGGCCCTTTCAGTGAAGTAGTTGCATGTATGACTCCAGCCTCTGTACCTGCAGTTGTGACCTGTCTTCGTGGACTAAGTGAAGATGAAGTTGAAAGTCCACACTATTCTCCTTCCACATGCCTTGCTATTAGCTGGGAAGAACCTTGTGACCATGGGTCTGAAATCCTTGGCTACAGCATAGACTTTGGAGATAAGCAACCAATAACTGTTGGGAAGGATCTGACCTATTTTATAGATGGCTTACAGCCAGATACTACCTACAGGTATGTGATGCACAGCTGCTTGACAGCCTACTGTTTTCTCCACAAGAGCAGGTGCTTTGTTTCTTTGTATTTTTTTATTGTCTTTATTGTTACTCTCAGAGACACATTAGTGCACAGCCGTGGAGCAAAAAGAAGTTTTGTAATGATGATCATCATAAACAGATGTGCTATTTTTATTTTCTGTCAAAAGTAATTTATGTTAGTTTATTGCAGTATTGTTGTATCTGTCTGGTTAATGTGTCAATTTAACTGCATTCACATCACATATTTAGATTCATAACTGGGTTTGGACTGATTGCTTTTCTATTTGAAAAGATAAAATCCATCCAAGGAAGAACTATGTCCAGTCTGATCTAATGACAGCTCATTGCAACTTGCAATGCCTTATCTGCAGAAAAAGTGGAAGTCAGCATGAACAGTATCAGTTTGAAAAATCAGCCAACTATGCATCTCTTTTGAAGAACTTTAGTTGCTGAAGCAATCTCTTATGTTCGATCCAAGGGTTACTGAAAGATGTAAATGCAAAAACCAGTAGTTTTTCCTGAAGGCACTACATCCCTGTTACAAAAACATGTTCTCAGTGTTAAAGAATGGCAGTCCCACTGAAGTCAGACTTTTAGCCCACTCTGATTTCAGTATAATTAGGATATCATCTGGCTTCGCAGTTTTCTGAATCCTTAATTACTGTTTTATGGCTATTTGTCAGAACACAGTGTTTCTGTGTGCCTTATAATTATTTAGCAATAATGCTGGCAATCTGAAGAGCTGCTGCTCTCTGTGTTGTAGACTGAAAAAAAGTCGCTTCCATTGCAGAGATAGGTCTATACTTCTACCCACATAAGATTTTTTTATAGAATACACTGTCAACTCCTTGTGCAAATAAAAAAATTGCATGTATTAACCTTAGTTCTGGGCTGTAATAAATTAGCATAATGTTAAATATTACTGTAGTGAAGGAGAAATATTTATTCTTTAGCCAGCTTACATGTTTGTCTTTCCACATTTTGCTGTTGTGTGGTTGACTGTTTCAGAATTTAATTACTGTGATTACTTTTGTCCAGTTACCTAGATACTGTTTTGGACAAGCAAATGTTAAGTCTGCAAAATTAAATTAGACACACTTTGCTCCCTGTGGCTACCTGTGAAATACATAAAGGGCCTCTATTATCTGCTTTTTCCTTTTCAGAAATAAGTTTCGTGGCTAAGTCTTTTAATTCTTACTTACAAATCTAATACCAGCATTGTCTTCCTTGGAGTATCAAAGAAGAAAAAAACAAAACCCTACCTTATCCCCAAGTATCAAGTTGTACAACTTCCTCAGCTTTGTGTCCTTTGGTGACTTCTGGCTTTCCCCTCTCACTTTGCAGGCAGACTCAAGAGGGCTTGTGTTTGCAAGTGCCCAGAGATGTGTTACTGGTGGGAACAGCAAGAGAGGTGGCCGGGCACCATCACTTTATTTTCACTTGACTAGGATCTGTTCAAAAAAGTCCATAAAAATGTCTGTTAGTCATCCTTGAACTCACCTGTTAAAACAGTCACAGATCTGGTTTCCCCTCTTTGGGGTGGGTTTTTTTAACCTTCCCTTATCACTCCAATGTGGCTATCAAAAATTTTGAATCAAGGCCTGCACAGTCAGAAAGATGGACCACTGTTGAAGTAACTCAGAGCTTTTGCTTCTTTTCACTAATGTGAATTTATTTTGAATTTTTTTATTTCTAATCAAGCCAGCTCCTTAAAATGTAAGGAAAGTGACATACCTGCATATTCTTGACAGTCTGTCAAAGCACAATATTGATAAAAGTCTTTATTGTAGATAGTACCATTATTCTCTATTTAATGAGAATGGTGGATATGACCAGTTGTTTTTAGAATCTAATTTCAAGTTAATTTATTCTCTCTTTTTCCAAATGCTAGGGTACGAATTCAAGCCCTAAACAGTCTTGGGGCGGGTCCTTTCAGCCACACCATAAAACTGAAAACAAAGCCTCTTCCCCCGGATCCACCTCGCCTGGAATGTGCTGCATACAGTTCTCAGACTCTCAAGCTGAAGTGGGGAGAGGGAACTGCAAAAGCATTGACTGACTCCATCCAGTACCACCTTCAAATGGAGGATAAGAACGGAAGGTTGGTTTTGGCATTGCTTTAATCTGCCCAGGGTCGCCGTGGTCTGATGCTTGGGAGATGGCAGCGAAGGGCAGAATTCCATATGCTTTGGTGAATTTGCAGCAGATGTAGGAGGTCATCTCATCTGGCAAGGCAAGAAGAGCTCTAGTGTTCTGTGCTGAGAAGTACAAGATAAAAAACCTCATTGTTTTTTACTTACAGTTCAACATGAAGAGTTCAATGCAGTGTTTCCTACCAGCACACTTTTCTCTCTCACTTCTGGTTAAATATTTTGTCAAAGTAACAAGTCCAATCAGCGTTGTGAATTTTATATACCTAAAATTCACCAGAAGGGATGAATGCTTTACTCTCTGATGCCTTATATGCAATTAGTTTAGTGGAAATTAATACAAATTATTATTTTGAGGGATCCCTTGTCTTATGTTAAATATTCTCATGTCTCATTCTCCTGAATGTCCGCTGAGGTGGTACAGCAAGAACCTTTGCCTAAATGGTAAGATGAGCAGTACTGCTACAGAGTGTTCATGTCTAATGAGTAGCTTTAGCTTGGCAAAAAGATAAAAGAGATCTACTGTGTGAAATTGCTGTGCTGTAAGGAGGGAAATAAATAGATTCTTTCACTGGAAAGAAATTCATTGCCATTACCAAAGACAAGGTCATTTGCAGCTACCATCTGTTTTAATTTTAAAAGATAAGAAAAAGCCAAAGTAGATGACAACCCCTGCAAGAAGAGAGAAATTTGTGCTGTGTCCTGGGGACACCAAAACTGAAAATCAAACAAGCGTTGCCATGATCAGTTTGTGCAAGAATTGCCACATGAAGGAGAGTAGCCAGTGTACAAAACTCTCAGAAACACGTTTGGTGTGCGCCACAGGTGTGACACTGCCCTCCTGTCCAGGTCTGCATGAGCCCATCTCCAGCAATGATATACAAGAGCAATTGGAACCATGGCACTTTTTTTAGGTGTACTAAGGGAGCAAAGGGGCAAAAAGGGGCAAAAAGCCTAAATCTAGTTGCTTAATTTTGAAAAGCTCAAGATGTTGGAGGAGTAGATGACCAAGGGGAAAAAATGCAGCTCATTGAGAGACACTACTGCTGTCTTTTCCATTGTTTCAAATGCAAAATAATTTCTTAAAATGCTTAAGAACATTTTTGGTATGAGAGAATCTGTAGTGTTCTTTGTGCAAGAGATCTTTATTACAAGGACCTGAGAAATAAAAACTTGCCCCTGGAAAATGAGCTTACTGTTTTATAGCAGCCAGAACACTGTTTAACTCTGAAATAAGTGTTTTCTGGGCTTTTCATTAGATTGTGGGAAACTGTGGGAACAGATTTCAAGACAATACTTTAGCTGCTTCAGAAGTCCTTTTCTGTGTTCAAAATAAGCTACTCGTTCCATTTTCAGGTTTGTATCCTTATACAGAGGACCATGTCATACATACAAAGTTCAAAGACTCAGTGAGTCAACATCATACAAATTTTGTATTCAAGCATGTAATGAAGCTGGTGAAGGTCCCCTTTCTCAAGAATATATTTTCACTACTCCCAAATCTGTTCCAGCTGCCTTGAAAGGTAAGGGTGCTTCTTTTGTCATTTGTGGGGTGGGAGGATAGCAGGTTGGTTTTGGTATTATGTTGTATTTGGGATATTGAGAATACTAAACCTATTTCAAGTGCAGGTAAGGATAGTGGGAGAATGCTCCTTTCATGTAATTGCCTAAAATATTCACTCCAAAAATTAAAGACTTGGGATTCATACATTCTTTGACATAAAAAGTTTGTAGTTAGAATCCCCTGCTTACCAGGAGAGTGGCAAGTTAAGGTGGAAATGCTTTCTAGCATGTTAATATTAAGCATTGTTAGGGGGTTTTTTTTGTATATGAGGCACACTTACAGTGACTAAATTTTATTTGCTTTCTCTTGGATGATACCTAAACTAGGAGGAGAGGCCTGTATGAATTGTTAGTTGTTGCTCCAGAACACACTGGAGGAAGAATAAATTTGAATCTGAATCTTTTGTTTCTCTGAGACAAAATAGGAGGTAGAACATAGAATTTTAAAGGTGATTAGAATGTGACAGTATGTGATGCGAAAGCAGAGCTAGCTGTCACTTTTATGCTTCCTTCCTTCAGCACCAAGGATAGAGAGAATAAACGATCACACTTGTGAAATCACATGGGAGGTTCTGCAGCCCATGAAGGGTGATCCAGTTATCTACTGTCTTCAGGTCATGGTGGGAAAAGACTCAGAATTCAAACAGGTATGACGTGTTTAAGTTATCATAGTTTTCTTTGATTATTATTTGTGATAACTAGTTTAGTAAAATTAGTTGAGATTAGATTTAGTAAAGCTTATTGTGTTCCAGTATCATTTCAGTCACCATGTTAACTTTTTGTTACTAAATAATATAAGGTAGTATCTCCTAAACCCATCTCCTTCATCTCAGAAGGAGATTCTGTACTAAATTACAGCCTCTCTGGGTTACACTGATGTTCACTAAATACAGCTTGACACATCAAGTGGTGAGGAAGTCATCCACTAATGGAACAACTGACAAAAATAAACCTTTTACCTAATGGTACAGAATTGAGACTGGGGAGAAAAGGGGCAAAGGGTTCTCTTTGCACTAAGAGCAAAGAAGCAGTTTGAAATGCCAAGGTACAAATTATCCTGCATTCAGTGCTAATTTTACTTCCCAGTTTGGGGGTTTTTTTGCTTCACAGTTTATAAACTGCCTGATATTTGCCATGAAATTATGCTTGAAAACTGTTTCATACTAATAAGCCAAGGAACTTCTCTTCAGGACAGAAACAGTTAATTCTAGTATATTATAATTTGATTATAGTTCAATATTAAGTAAGTTTCACCTGTGCTGTGGTAGATTATAGACCTTAATATTTTCATAATTTTTAGTGTAGCACTGTGTTTGTTATGGCCATTTGTTAAATTCTTCAGTAAAAGATGAACCAGAAACTGAGACGTCTTGCCATATTCTTTTGAATATGAATATTGTGAATATTCTTTTTTGTAACTTCAACATTGTGAATGCAACATTAGGTATGTAAGGTGTGGTCTGTGTTGCTTTTAGACACAGAGTCAAATCACGCTTTGATTATCAGTGTCTATTGCCAAATGATCTGGGCAAGAAAATGAAAGTTTGCTCTTTGAGCATGGTAATAACAAAGTAGACTGAGGTGTGTGATTGCTTTTGCCTCTGCAGAGCAGTCTAGCATAGTAAATTAGAATAAAATAAAAAGACTAATTTGCAAAAATTAAAATTGGAACAATCAAGAAGTAAACAGTATGAAAACAGCCTTTAAGACACTTACACATGATGGTGGAAATTTTATTTGACATGGACAAAAAAAATAAACTGCCTGAAAGTCTGCTCTAAGCTGTTTCCTGCTATTTCACTGCCAAAACTTCGCTCTCCCATCCTCCTCCTTCCTGATCCATCATCCAAATTGCTCATGTCATTGCTCCTTCCATGCTACAGACAAAATAAGTTAATTTGTGCTGTTTGAGCTGTATACATCAGTCAAAGAACTTAAAGGGGTTAGGAAGCAACCATATAAATACCCCAGGAAACACACTGGAGGAGAAGGCAACTCCTGCAAGGCACTGGGGACAAGCAGCTGAGGATGGTAACCCCTGCCAGCTGGCATAGCTGGAGCTGGAGTAGGATGTGTGTCAATGGCCTGTTTGCTCACTCCCAAATGCATGATCCAAATTAGCAGAATTTCGAGGAAGCTGCACTTCCAATGGCCTGCCCTGCCTCAGAGAGAAGAGTCTCTAGGTTGTAGATTCCAGTAAAGCTCAGCTTGTCAGAGAACTCTGAGTCTCGGTAGCCTCAGGCACAGCAAGAGCTCTTTGAACAGCAGAATCAGAAGGGAATTCCTGTTTCTTTACACTTCTAGTTTGCATTTTCAGGATACTGCCTAACAGTATGGTAACTGTAGGGAAAGCTCCTGATGATGTGATATTTCTGTATCGTGCTACCAGTTAAATAAAGCAAATCCAGATATTTGGAGGTGGAAGAGTGAAAGGGTTTAAAGAGAGAAGTCAAATTGTGCTGTGCTACCCACCTAATACCTCCATACCTATTGAAGTACCTATAACTGTGTCCGTGTGAGGTTTTGTTGGCTTTCACAGAACCTTTACGTAGCTGCAAATTTAATTAATTTGAGAAACTGGAATTTAGATTTCACTGAATTAGGCACTCCATGCTGAAGCATTGTGAACTCATGTTAACCTGCCAACTGAGAGACCTCTGGAGAGCACTCTCATAAGTCATCTCTGTCTTGAGAATATGATGAAATTAAGAATCACAAAGAGGAATCTGTGGCTTTCCTGAGACAGTGTTTATTGGAATAAAACATAGTATTTTAAATACAGATAACCACAACAAAGTACATTGGATTGAATTAGACTTAATGAATTAGCTTGATACAGAGTTAACTGCCTAAAACCCCATGATCCAATATTGTGTATTGCATCCCATTGTGAGTGGTCACTAAACACCTGAACGCTGGGACTTGTGACAGAGTTTATTTGGTGTGTACTCATTATTCCACACAAGGAAACAGTTCTTGTGTTTCACCAGAAGAACTGGAGACTTTTTCTGGTATTTAAATTGCATGCTTGAGCTTTTTGTCCATTTTCCTTTGCGTGGGTGAAAACACTGGTGAGTTGTCGTCCTTTTTAGTTACCTCCACCATAAACCAAACCATACTAAGATACATGTGTGTATATAGTACTTTTTTACTTGATGTATCCCTTTTTTCCCCCTTACTGCCAGATTTACAAGGGCCCAGACTGGTCGTTCCGATACACAGGCCTCCAGCTGAACTGTGAATACCGATTCCGCGCGTGTGCCATTCGCCAGTGCCAAGAGGCCACGGGTCACCAGGACCTGGTGGGCCCCTACAGCGCCCCAGTGCTATTCATCTCTCAGAGAACTGAACCACCGGCCAGCACCAACAAGGACACTGTGCAAACCACAAGGACACAATGGTCACAGAGCGACCAAGTGTGTGCTGCTGTCATCCTTGCACTTTTCGCTATCTTTTCCATTCTGATTGCTGTTATCATTCAGTACTTCGTCATAAAGTGAAGAAAACAGATCTATTTTATAATCCTGCCCATTACATTTTACTTTCTCATCATCTAAAAGTAATTTTGTTCTCTTGCTTTTACAAAACCAGGCATTTAGCACCGGCATTGGGACTGATGCAAACTTTCTCAGCCACTTTAAAATGCTTACTTGTAGGTATAGGCTGACACATGTTATTAAAATGCAAGCCACAGAAATATAACCTTTTCTTTATATGCCTTCATGCAGTACAAACTCGATATGGGGCAGGCACGCAGTGTTTAACGAAAAGGCTTTGACCAGTAAATGCAAGTGTAAAGATGATTTCCTGGCCCACACTTCTAAGGGTTGCTAACATAACAGGGAAGAATGTGTAGATCGCATTTAAAACTTACACTAACAAACTTGTGCTGTACACAATATTAATCTGATGCTGTGAAAGCAATTTAGCGCTGTATTTCTACCTCCTCATTTGTCTTAATTATTTGGGAAGCAGGATTTATGCTGAAAAACAGAAGGGGCTTTTCTCAGGCAGCAAATAAAAAACTGGATGGAAGAGTATGCATGAAGGAAGCTTCTTATGTGATAAATGTGGAGTTCTTCACTGCAAGTAGATGTTTTTGAAAGACTACAAGGAGATGGCACAAGTGGTTTATCTTACCCCCAGGATTTGATGTTTACTTACAAAAATGCCTCTTTTACTTCTTCTGAATATAGAAGGGAGAGTGTGAGTGACCTTCTTAGATTTGTTATTTAAATTGAAAAACACATTTCCAAAGTTGACCTTTGATTGGATACAGTTTATACAGATGTCTGTGCCCTCTAATTTTGGCTAGTCAATAGAATTTTGAGATAAAATTCATTATTGAATTTTTGCTGTTTCCCCCACATTCACTTGCCATATCCACCAGAAACAAGCACTGCCTTTTTTTGTTTGTTTTGTTTCTATCTTTCGTTCTCTTTTTTTCCTTCCTTCCTTCCTTTCTTTCTTTCATTCTTTCTTTGGGGCACCAAATCAGAAGACGAAGTGTAGTAATTTGCACCAGAAAACTTAAAGCTGCTTTTTTCTTGAGATCCTAATGTTTAATGTAATGTCTCTTTGGATACTGTACGTTGATTGCATGTAGTTAATGTTGCATTAGAGCACTTTGCAATTGCATAACTCATCAATGTTTTGTGAGCTTGCATTTGTGAGTTCTTGAATGACCAGACTGAATTTTAACAAGTATCCCATTGAACATCTTGCTAGATGTCAATGATTGCCAGTGACACAAAGCTTGTAGTGAAACTATCTTTTAAAAAAAAAATCCTTGTCTCATCACACTTATGTTATTTGTTATACACTTTGTAATTAGCTACTTTTAATTTATTTGAGTTACAAGATAGTGGATCATTAATGACTTCTAGTTGTGTTCAGTTTAGCATTTTTAATATGAAACACTTCTGTCAGTCTTAATAATAATAAAAAAAGGAACCTCTGTCTTGTGCTTTGAAGATCTCTGAAGAATTTCTCTTATATTAGAACGGGCATGTATTGTAATTGTTTATACGTTCAATGATCTGTGCTGTAGAATAATGTTGCTGAGTTTCCTTTTTTTTAAAGAAAAAAACAAAGAAATGGCGAAGAACTTGGCCTCCACGTGGTGAGAACGATCTGTCTTTAAAATGTACTGTATGTTTACATTTTATTTCAAATTTGTCATTTGTACGTATAGGCTGATACCTTCCCGCAGGATACCGCGATAANTGGCCGTGGCCGTGGCCGCCCTGCGACGAGCGGCTGTGCCTGGTGCTGCCCATGTGGGTGCTCGTTCCCATCACGGCCGTCTGCCTGGGGCTCTTCGTGGTCGGCGTGGCCGGCAATGTCCTCACGGTCCTGGTCATCCGCAGCTACCGCGACATGAAGACCACCACCAACCTCTACCTGGGCAGTATGGCCGTCTCGGACCTGCTCATCCTCATGGGGCTGCCCTTCGACCTCTACCGCCTCTGGCGCTCCCGGCCCTGGATCTTTGGGCAGCTGCTGTGCCGCCTCTCGCACTACCTCAGTGAGGGCTGCACCTACTGCACCATCCTCCACATCACCGCTCTCACCGTGGAGCGCTACCTCGCCATCTGCTTCCCCCTCAAGGCCAAGGTGGTCGTCACCAAGCGCCGGGTGAAAGCCACCATCGGAGTCCTTTGGGCCTTTGCCTTGCTCTCCGCCAGCCCCTTCTTCTTCCTGGTCGGCGTGGAGCAGCCCGACAACCACACTGACTTCAGTCGCGAGTGCAAGCCCACCCCGCAGGCGCTGCAGTCCGGCCTGCTGGCCACCATGTTCTGGGTCACCACCTGCTACTTTGTCCTGCCCGTCACCTGCCTCAGCGTCCTCTACGGCTTCATTGGCCGCGAACTGTGGCGGAGCAACTCCCGCCTGCGGGGCCCCAGCTCGCTCCTCCGGGAGAAGGGGCACCGCCAGACAATCAGGATCTTGGGTGAGTCCCGCTACCGTCCCCCTCGGGCTATGACTGGGGCAAGGACCGGGACTGGGGGGCCGTGGCAGGGTTGAAGCACCCACAGCTCCCGTACAAGATAGGGAATAGCACAGGGGGAGATCTCAGCCACGCTGCCGAGCCCACCAGTACTCCCGGGAACTGCCACGGCAGGGATTTCACTCCCTCCCAGCTGAGGCTGCACCCGTTTGGCATTGCACGTCCATCAGCACGACTGCCTTCCGTAGGAATACCCGTTGTCTGAATTTTACCAGGCAGAATCAAGTACAAGGTAGCCTGCAAGTTCAGAAAAACTGTGGTAACACCAGCAGTCTCTTCCAGTGGGCAGCAGCACCTCTGCATAGAAAATTTCTGCTTCTGAAAAGTAAGTTCTTAGTGGTCATTTGTAGCTCTTCAAGGAGTAAAGGCACTAGTTGCCCAAGGAGGCTGAAAAACAGCAACTTAGCCCCTACAAGCTGTTTGGAGGCAAATCCCGTAATACCAAAGCACTTCCTACAGATGTAGGATGCTGATAATTTTTAATTCATTTTCTTAGTCATACATTCAGTAACCCAGCATCCTACTCTGGAAGGTTAGAGATCTTAGTCTGTTCTGGGACTTTAATGTTTGTAAGTAGTTGACCAATCCAAAGGGAAAGAAAAAAGAAATCCAACTATTGACTAAGGAACATAAAACAAAAAGCCCCACTATTATCTTTGCCTACCTTTAGTGCAGTTTTTACATGTTACATGGGAGACTTCTTTTACTGAGAGTGTAATCAGCTGGATGGAAATAGCATAGCACAAAGGAAAGAAACTAATAAGCCTGAGAGAATTTTGCCGACTTATTTGAGGAAGGTACTTACACTGAAGGAGGCACAAGGTTTTCCGACAAACACCCATATCCATGTTCTCAGAACCCACTGAATGAGACCAGTGCCCCCTTATCTCAAAGATCCAGCAGCACTAGGTGTGTGGTGTTTTTTAGATGTAAGCTTTCTTTGGCTGCATCCCTTTTATTTAAGCTCTGAGAAGCACAGAGGATGCCCTACAAATGNCCTCCACGTGGTGAGAACGATCTGTCTTTAAAATGTACTGTATGTTTACATTTTATTTCAAATTTGTCATTTGTACGTATAGGCTGATACCTTCCCGCAGGATACCGCGATAACTGATGTTTTCTAGAACCTTCTTAAAAGTGCCATGTTTGGCAGTGCAAATGAGGTTGTGTGTCACAGCCCAGAGATTTCTTACAGCTGAATGTCTAAAACGGTAAGATTTGTTACTGCAAGTAACCTGCAGTGACTTAACGTTTTTCATAGTAAAATTCAAATGAGCTCCTATTTTTGATAGTCATTTAATAGTGTATTTGCCATTTGAGCCTCAGTGCATATTACTGCATTGAAGACAGTTTTTAATGTAATCTTAATTTTACCTCATATACTGTACATTCCAAAAATAAAGAAAAGAAAAAGAGAAACTCTAAAGTTTTTAAAACGCTATAGATACACTACCAAACATATCACTTTACGGTTGTACAACGTCGGGCTCCATGAAGACGAACCTGTGTAGTCTGATAGAAAATACATAAAACGATGTAGCAAAGTACCTTTAAAGAGTCTGTGGACAATAAAAGTACCTTCTTTTTCGCTGCTGGTGGTCAGTCTTGTGCGTGCACCGCCGCCGCCCCTCTCCCCTCCCTCCTTCCCTGCCTGCCTCCCTGTGTGCCGGCCGGGCCCGCGGGGCGGGGCGGGGGCGCGGTACCTGCGCGGGCGGCGGAGCCGCGG
>VXBB01014828.1:174163-187040 GCA_013399915.1 Illadopsis cleaveri
ATACCAAAGCACTTCCTACAGATGTAGGATGCTGATAATTTTTAATTCATTTTCTTAGTCATACATTCAGTAACCCAGCATCCTACTCTGGAAGGTTAGAGATCTTAGTCTGTTCTGGGACTTTAATGTTTGTAAGTAGTTGACCAATCCAAAGGGAAAGAAAAAAGAAATCCAACTATTGACTAAGGAACATAAAACAAAAAGCCCCATTATTATCTTTGCCTACCTTTAGTGCAGTTTTTACATGTTACATGGGAGACTTCTTTTACTGAGAGTGTAATCAGCTGGATGGAAATAGCATAGCACAAAGGAAAGAAACTAATAAGCCTGAGAGAATTTTGCCGACTTATTTGAGGAAGGTACTTACACTGAAGTAGGCACAAGGTTTTCCGACAAACACCCATATCCATGTTCTCAGAACCCACTGAATGAGACCAGTGCCCCCTTATCTCAAAGATCCAGCAGCACTAGGTGTGTGGTGTTTTTTAGATGTAAGCTTTCTTTGGCTGCATCCCTTTTATTTAAGCTCTGAGAAGCACAGAGGATGCCCTACAAATGATTGTTTGTTTTACTTATGTGCATTTATAAACAAAAATAATTAAAAGTACAGATACAGTAATATTCTTATGTAATTGTTCCTCATCTGCTCCTGCTGTGCTGCCATTGCAAGAGGGTTTATATTTGTTCTCATTGTGCTAAAATGCAATACAGGACCAGGCGAACAGCTGAAGCGACTCGAGCTAGAGATCCATCTCGGCAAATAGCTGTCTCCAGCAGTAATGGTCTGGGGATGCATGAAAAAGCTCTAGCAGAAAAAAATCAATAGCCCAACTCTACACTGTAAAGTCTTTATGTTAGATACCATCCCATCACAACAGAGCGAATTCTGTGGGATCTTGGGTGACTGAGGTGCAGCCTGGGTCTTTTTCGGTGATGCAGACAAGTTAAACAACAACTCTGCAGCAAATGGAGCTGCTGTGGAGCTTCCACAAAAACTCCTCATTCTGACTTCTGTTTTCCTATTTCATATGTGGTGTTACAGACATAGCCAGGGGGAATTTCTGTAGTGCCTGATGTTATTATACAGATGTTATGTTGTCTGTTGTCGTTCACATTTTTCTCAGCAAACCTCATCTCAAAGTTTAGCTTAAAATTTTACCGGTTACCTTTTACTTCAAGGACTAACCGTCAGACTTGATGCTGTTCCCATTTTCATGGTTTTCCAACAATTTAATGCCACTATTTCTATATATCATTTGTATCAGTTAGAAGAACCTGCAAAATCAGCCACATAAAATTTAGTTTACTGGATGGTTGAAAAGTTAACTCACTCCTTAACTGCCGCATGTGTTATTTTGTCTTATAGCTGTGGTGGTTCTGGCCTTTGTAATTTGCTGGTTGCCTTTCCACATTGGCAGGATCATATTTATCAACACCCGGGACATGAGGACGATGCTGTTCTCCCAGTACTTTAATATATTCGCCCTGCAGCTTTTCTACCTGAGCGCATCCATCAACCCTGTCCTCTACAACCTCGTTTCCAAGAAGTACAGGGCAGCAGCCTGCAAGCTGCTGCTGCCACACCGAGCTGCACAAAGGGCTTTCACGGTCACAAAAGACCCTGGGGGCTACACAGAGACCAGCACAAGGAACGAGTACACCACCAGCTTCTGAGACTGCACCTCACACTTCTTCAGGCATTCCTGCCTAAGGAAGGGAGCTTCCTTCTCACGGGACTGTCGCAAAAGGATGGACATTTGTTAGGGCGTGTGGTATTTCCTAACTGTCTGTATTTTGGGATACCCGTATTTTTGGTAACAGAGCAAGCAGGCACCATGAAGTAAGGAGGATGATGTGCAGCTCATGAAAGATGATAAGTCAATAGGAAAAGCTGGAGTAAATCGCCAGTAAAACCACGGGTTTACTTTATTACATGTTGTTCATTGCACGTGTTCTGTGCCATTTCTAGTATTTTCTAAAAATCATAACACCAAGGTCTGCAAAGAAGCACTTCTTGGGAGCTGTAATAGGTAAAACTCCCAGACGGCCTTCACCATCTTAAAACGGTTTTCTCATAAAGGAGATTTTACAAAACACAGTCTCACAAGGAGATGGATGCAAAATAATCACCCGCCAACCTGAAGAGCCCTGGATAAAGAGGCGTATGCTTTTAGTACCTGGTCTTGTAGTCATGAAGGGGACTTTCCTGGGCAGTTTCACTAATTTCCCTTAGGAAAGCATCTGCTGCACACAGCAGTCTCTGGGCTTAGCCCTTTTTGTCTGACCCATAGGATCAAATAAGGTTTTTTTTGTATATGCTAGCAACCAGTCCTCTGTTGTGTAACTTGAGATATCTCAGATCACTTCCTTAGGATAGATGAGCAGTGTTTGGTAAATGGTACCACGGTGTCTACTGCGTCACATTGTGTATTGCATGTGCAAATAATACACCAAGTTAACCCACCTTGCCACAAACAAGACCCATCACTGAATGTGCTGGACTGTGCCCAAGACTTCATGCTGCATAACACTGCACTGCAAGTCAAAAACCAACTCACTAATTCTGCACCAAAAGATTTTAATTGGAAACTTCAACTGTACAATTTAGAAAGGAGGCTAGTTGTGAGGAAAAGCTATAAGAAGCTGCAGAAGTGTTTTCTCTGGAGGATCATTGCCTCTGTGCATTTTACTTGTTACTTTATTGGCCCTAGTGGTGTAAATCTGGACCAAAATCGATGATGCGGGACTGCGCTTTACAGGAGTGTCACTGATGGTTTGTCCATGCTTGCCCTTGGTTCTGTGTTAACTTCTCCTCCTTTCAGGCAGTTGCAGAGAGTGATACTGTCTCCTCTGAGCCTCCTTTTCTCCAGGCTAAACACCCCCATCCCCCTCAGCCACGCCTGAGTTGTGCTCCAGAGCCTTTACCAGCTCCACTGCCCTTCTCTGGACACCCTCCAGCCCCTCAATGTCCTTCTTGTAGTGAGGGGCCCAGAACTGAACATAGCAATTAAGGTGCAGCTTCACCAGTTCTGACGGGGACAATCCCTGCCCTGGTCCTGCTGGCCACACTATTGCTGATCCAGGCCAGGATGCCATTGGCCTTCTTGGCCACCTGGACACATGCTGGTTCACGTTCAGCCACTGTCAACCAGCACCCTCAGGTCCTTTTCTGCTGGGCAGCTTTCCAGCCACTCTTCCCTAAGCGCTGCCTGGAGTTGTTGTGGCCAAAGTGCAGACCCAGCACTTGGCCTTATTGGTCTGTCCTCAGCCCATCAATCCAGCCTGTCCAGATCAATTCAACAGAATTCAACAGCTAGCTCAGAGATCTCAGGGCAGCAGAAGTGAACCCAAGTCTTCTCCGAGTTTTAAAATTATGACCAGTTCTCCATTAAAGAGTCTGTAACTCTGAGTCACTAAATAAAATCTAAAATACCCTAAAGACAGAAAAAAAAATATTCTCTCTCTCTGCATATACATAAAGTTTTCTTTTCCTGTCAGCTTCATACTGGTGGAAAGCAGTTGTCTGCAAGGCTTGGGTTAGGTTGTTTTTGCTGGGAGGCATCATTAAAATGTTCAGTTATCATAAAAGAACAGCTGTTATTTTTGGAGGGTGTTGGACAAGTTATTATGAACAGTAATCTTTGTAAATATATGTAGACCGAGGCAGGGGAGAAAAGCTTTACCACCTTGATATGTGGCCGTGGAGCTGCTTCTGCGTGCCTGCAGTCTCCTGATAATGGATTTTCCTTTATCAATTCCTGCTAAATTGCACTGGGGGTGAAATACTTGCTCATCAGAAATTTCCCCAAAAGCAATTGCATAGGTGCCAGAAACACAAGGTGAGTGGAGGAAGGAGGGAGATGCCCTGGTGGGATGCTACCCTGAACCCCCTTTTCTAGGGTGCACTCCCTGCCACAGACAGTCCTGGCACTACTCTGCTCAGTGTGTGTGCTGGGTGTCCCAGGCAGGTCCCTCTCAGCTGGGACTCCAGCTCACTGCTCCCAAGCTGCTCATGGAATGACTGTGTTTCTGCAGAGAGCTCCAGGCTTGGGCTGCTCCTGCTCAGCCTCAGACACTGCAGAAACAGGCTTCTGCTGCCACTGGCAGACTCCATGGAAAAGGTCTGGTTTTCTGGGAGTCATTTGTATCCCTGTTTAAAAGTATCCCCCTTGCATGCTTAGTAGAATAACGGAGCAAAATCCCACCTGTGAGCTGGCAGTGCCTTGTTCTTAATGCTCTCTCCCCACCAGAACAAAAGCTTAGGAAATAGATGAAGTTTTGGGTGTTTACTCAGAAATAAACAGGCCTGGCACTGCTGTCTCTGGCATTCAGTACTGGATTGTGTAAGCAGGGATCTTGTAAATAAAATAGCTCTTCCCAGGAACTCTGAGTCCAGGTGCAGGCAGGCTATCTCTAAGTATTTCAGAAGTAGTTTCATACTATGAAGGCTATAAAATACAAGATAAAATGGACTAGAAAGAGAGAGAAAAGGGGCAGGGGTAGAAAAGAAAAGCACAAAGTCCAGATGATAAAAAGGGAATCATGGTGAGATAGTCTCTTTTTAAAAGCATGCATGTAGTTATGTTGAAAATCACAGAAAAGAAAATCAACGATTTGACAGAGCCCTGAGACTTGAAAGAGTTGTGGTTGTACTGAGGAAGAACTGAAGCTTGAAAGGAACCTAAAATGGTTCATTTTTAAACATGTGAACAGGTTTTTCTTAACAGAGAGGAAAGAAATTCTTCCCATGGACCGTAGCCAAAAGGCACAGCTTGGCCCCCCAGCACTGAGATGGCTTTGGGGTACACCCACCAGGAAGGAAGGAAGATAAAGAAAATGAGAGAAAGAGAGAGGAAAGGGGAAAGGAAAGGGGAANTTTAGAGAGGTTTGGTGCACTCGGGTGAACAAAGACCTATCAAACTCAAAGCTGCTCTTGTACTAGCTGGAGTGATGCTGTCTCCAAGGGCCATGTGCAGCTGGCCTGGCAAACAGAGGTGCAGGGACATGTTTCTTCCCCACAATCATCCACTTAAAATTCCATTTCTCACTGTGCTGCATCACTCCCACAGGAAACACAAAGCCTAAGGCCATCTCAGCAATCAATGGGATTATACAAAGTAAGAGGAAAACCAAAGAGGTATAAAATGGCCCAAACTGTTCTAAATTAGCTTAACCAACAAACATGGTCTTGGCCTTGGATCAGTCAAGTATGATGGGAACAAGCGTCCCTGGGGTGCCACTTCCTATTTGATTTAGGAGCAGGCTTAACATTGCCAAAATAGGCCAATTCTATGACAAAATGAGTATCCAGAAGTATATTTCACTGCTTTAGGAAACTATTTACAATCTGGTTTACTGTTGCTACATGCTCCTGGTCACCTGTGATGCTGCACTTGAGCTTTGGTGGGGATTTCCTGGCACTCAGAAGAAAACTGGGGGAAAACACTGCAAGTGGGGAAATTCAGGAGTTGGGGGGAAGACACAAAATTTAACTACCTGGGACCAGTAGATGTTAAAAGATTTTCCCATTAGGCAAAGCACAGCATTTTCCACAGGCTCAACTCCAGTTGTTTCCTTGTTGTTTACTGCTGAGGCATGCTTGGTGTTTCTCATGACAAGGCAGATGAGGGCTTGCAACATCTGGGTGAATATCAAGGGACCAAGGATCTCTGGTGCCTGCCCAGACATCACTGATGGAACCTCAAACTGAGCCTCAAAACACTGAGAAGAAGAAGCAATGCTGTCTCCTGCTCAGTGTCCCTACTGTGGGAACCCTCTGGCGACCCAAAATGTAAAGGCTGATGTAATCCAGTGCTTGCATGGGCCACACAAATCTCCAAGCATGCCACCAAAGCCTAAGGTTTTCAGACCATTTAAGAAAGCCAGTTTTGGACCAGAAAATGGCTGTCCAGGTTGGGAAGTACCTAACAGAAATGAGGTTGGAATCTCCTCCTGCAGCAGCTCTTAGCAGCAACACTGCCTTGTTTTTCCTGGGGCTGTGCATGTCCAAGAGTCCATGTCCTCAGTCCCTCATAGCCAGGATCAAAGTTGCCCTACACATCACCTCAGTCTCCTTCCCAGTGGCTGCGGGCTTCCAGCCCCCCTGGAACAGCAGAACCCCAAGAGTATATACCCAGGATGGGAGTGGCATATGCCCTGGGAGAGGACAAAGAGCAGTGGGGCTGACAACTCTGTCCTGCCTCTCACTTGCCTCATCTTCCCTTCAGATCACCTCATTTGCATGCTGCCCCTTTTCCAAGATGAGTCCCTGCTCCTTGTATGTCCACTTTTGGACTTTGTCTTCCTTTCCCCGCTGCGGAGCACAGATAATGCTGTCTGCTTTCCCTCCTTTTCCCTTTCCTTCTCCCAGCCAGAACTCACCAGATGGATTCATTTATTTCTCTTTCAGAAGTTGTGTGTGACAAATAATCTCTGCCAAGGGGCTCATCCAGGCTGCCAGGGATTGGTGGGGAGCCAGATGCTTCAACCACAGCCTGTCCCAGTCAGCCATGAGCCTGTATGAGCTCATGTTAAAGTTGTTTAAAGTTTCAACAGCACCTCTGTGTGAGCTGATTTTAAGAAAAGATTAACCCTTAAGAAGGGCTGGGTCAATTTTTTCCCAAGATATGAAGGCCATGTAAAGCCCTTGCACAGGTTCCATTGCTCCCCATAGCCCCTCATGGAAACTGTCCTAGGGCCCACAGGCAAAAAGGCAGGGCAGGAGAGGAAATTCAGTTTTGTCCCTCAACCCCAGCATGTCCCCTGCATGCAACCAGGGATGTATACACAAGGTCAACCTTCAGTGTGGGCTGAAGTCAGGTGTCCTAAACCTGAGATTCCATCAAATACCACTGCCCTTAGCAAAGAGCCCAAATTCAGCACAGTGAACCAGCCTGAGATGCATCATCTGGAAATCACTAAAACCAGTATGAAGTGACAGGAATGCAAGCCAGATGGGAGGCTGTATTTACCTGGAATGGAAGAACCACCACCAGTGTTTTGTTGCAACACGAGGGACTCAAATCCTTGTGGAGGTTGGGGCAGTTGCTGTATCAGAGGTGACAGCTACCCTGGCCAGAGTAAGAGAGAGAAGGCAGCAAAAGGATAAAAGTAATCTTTTTTCCCCTCCGGAACATCATCCCGTGTGACAAGGAGCAGCATTTCACCACAGCAAAAGCAAGTCAGCTCTGTGCCAGTGCTCTCAGAAACTCAGCTGTGAGGTCACTTCACAGAGCCCTTGACAGTTCCATAAGACTGTTGTTGTATCAGGGGTATCCAAGCTCAGCAAGTGCAACTCTGCAAGTGGGTTCAGTCCCTATTTGGGCCATTCCCTGAAGGGTTAGACTCGATGATCCTTGTGGGTGCCTTTCAACTCAGAATACTCTGTGTAATTCCGCGTAATGTTTCTGCACTCTGAAGCTCTGCAGAGGTTGCAAAGCAATGTCAGAAAACCCTGAAAGCAACAAAAATGACCTGGCATCTCCTATAAATCAAGGATACCAGCACTGCCCAGCTTGCAGCTAAACTGATTATAAAGGGAAGCATATGCCCAACAAATGTGTGGCTCCTGTGCAACAAATTTTCCACATCTTAACAAGGAAATCGGTTCCCTAATTTGGATACAGGTCTGCTTTTTGTCTGTGCAGAACAAATACACCCCAAAGACAAGTTGTGTTTTGAACCTGTGGAAGCACAAGCTGTCCACAACCACAGAAGAAGAGGAATGTGGAGAGAGGCTGAGTTTCCCCCTCTCCTGCAGCAGCTGAGCACAGCATAGGGAACATTCTCTTATTCCAGGGTTTCAATTCTGCCAAGTCAGGCAGCATTCCCAGCCCTGGACTTTATTTGAGGCTTGTAGGCATTACCTCTTTTACAGACTTCAAGAGATTTCAGCAGAGTCTGCTGGACTGACCTGGACAAGCCATATCTGTGCCAGAGAATCCTCTCATCCACTTGCCTGCAGCATTCTGCTGCTCCAGAGCAAACCTGTGAGCTAAGGCAGCTGAGACAAAGGGAGCTGCTCCCACAGAGTGGCAGGCCAATTTTCCAGCCTCTGGGAAGTTACCACAAAGATGCAGAAGGGACAGACTCAGAACAGAGTCTCCTTTCCATGCTGCCTGTTGTAAAGGGAGACCTCTCCTGCAGAGCCTGGAGACAGGAAAGAAGCAGGGACGGATGCACATGGCTGAAAATAGCCCTGGCTGAGACAAGCCTGGGAAAGCCAAAGAAAAACATGGAAGAGCAGCAGGAGTTGGTCGCAGTGAGCAGAAGCCCCCTACCACACAGATGGGATCCACCCAGATCCATTTCTTCGCCATAAACACTTCCCTCCTTATGTGTTCTCCCTTCACTAACTGATTTGGTCTTCAGTGACCATTTTACAGCTGTTGGTGAGAAACAACAGCTCATCAGAAGCTTGCAATAGCCAGAGTCCTCACTTTCATTTGGTTTCCTTATTCTCAGACACCTCCTGCTTTGTGAAGTGCAGTGTGTGTGAGGAGTAATATGCCTCTATATGGAAATGTCAAATGTATTACATTGTAGTCTGGGCTCTAGGAATACTGCATTTATTTCTAAATACAGAAATAAAATTGATTTCTTGGCTCCTTGTCACCAAAACATGGGACAAGGATTTCAAAGGAAACACATACCAGAAAGAAAAAATTGACAGATAATTTCTGTTACATAAAGGGAGAAATATCCAAATTAGACCATTTGACAGCACACATCACTGCATTACAACAGATGGTCATCGAAAAAGATAACCTTTGAAGAAACTGCCTCTGTGGGCTTGCAGACTGGAAAAGCAAACAGGGTGCTGGTTTTGTGCTGGGCAGTCTTTGGGATATTTACACAACAGAACCTTTCAAACCAAGCTTTATCACACAAATGACAGGGAGTAAAATCCTGCACCTGTGCTCAGGGAAGCTGGACCATGAAAGAGTATGGGTCACAGACCCACAGAGCAGGGTGGTGTGGACTGGTCAGGACCTCACACTCATGTTGAAGCCAGTGGAGGAAACTCAAAGTGGTTGCTGAGCTATAAAGGATCCTGGTAGTGCTTGGTGCCATTTGGGAGGAACCCTAGCGCAGCCAAAAGGATGTTCACTCACCACTCCACAAAACACCTCTGCTGTGCCTCAGTGGCTGTCGTTTACCAGAAGGTATAAGCAGGAGAGTGTTTGACTCCAATTATTTGTAGATAACTGCAGAAGCAATCACTTCCAGGCTGTCTGCACTAACCTGTCCCGGCTTGGAGGGAGGAAGGAAGAAAGAGGCATCACAGGCTGCTTTCAGTGACCAGTGAGGAAAAAGCTGCTCATAAAGAAAGTGTCAGTGGTGCCACGCACTACCAACAGGGCAGGACACTGAACTCCCCCTCACAAAGCAGGGACTGGGGCCTACCACTTCTACAGCAGGAGACAGGTAGAGAATTTGCAAAAACATTTTTTCTGCCTCCATGACATAGAGTTGACAGACTCTGCCTTCACTGTTGTCAAACTGACTTTTACATGATTCCTTATCTTGCTGTTTTGCAAAGCAGTGAAAAAGGCAGGGAGTGATAAAGACAGAGGCTTTTGGAGGGGCTCCTGCTCAGGGCAGGTTTCCCTGCTCGGCATTGCAGCCATCACAAATCACACTCCTGCCACCACACACTCCAACTATTTCCCTTTCCACTGCATGTACTTCAGCACACTGCTTTATAAAGCAAGCACATCTGTTCCAAGGTCATTCATACAAGGGGTGTTAAGAGATGAAAAGAGCACCTTCTTGTATTTGCATGGTACTGACAAATATCAGATATTTCCTACATGAACTGATGGGCCTGGCTGTTACAGATGCTTAACAGCTCACAGACAAAACTTTCTAAGAGGAGAGGGTTTGTTTTTAAATCTAGAAGGCAAAACAAAGGTCAAAGTAGAACTCCTAGAGAATAATAAAGATCCAAACCCCCAAGAATAAGCACTATAAGTTCTTCTTACTAGTCTTTAAACAGATTAACAGCTTCACTGTTTATCATTATACTCCAGCTAGAATTTTGATGCAGGTGCGAAGTCGTCTACCTTAATAGAGCTGATGGTAGTGCAGGAAACCTGGATCCAGGATCTAAAACTTGCAGTGCACAGACACAGAAAAATACTGCAAAGTAGGTAACTGCAATGCAGAAATAAGTTTTCTCAGCAAATCAACTCTAAAAGAGATGGTGATGGAGAATGAGATTTTCAGTCCACCGAAACCATGAAGATGAGGGTGTAAAAATGTACTAACAGTGGTACAAGAAGCACCATAAAAGCCCAGCAAAACATCTCAGTAACTTGTGAGCATTGTTGCTATACCAAATGGTTATTAAATTATTGCAAAGGATAAAATTCTGAAAGTCATCAGCCAAGATGATCACACAGCTTCATAGCTGTGTGTCAGAAGATGCCTGCACAAATGGAAACATACCAGAGGTATGAGAACAACAAGGGGTATGACAACTTCCAAAGGACTTTGTGTCAGAGAGAGCTTTTGCTTTCTCCCATCTATCTGTCAGATCCAAACACAACATATCAGCAATGAGAGCCTTCTGGGACACCTCAAATGGGACATTCAAGCAAACGGGTCTGCTAAGTAAAGAAAACAGGGGTGAGGGGAAATGGGTGTTAAGCAATCACTTGAATGAATTGGGTTTGTAAGACACAGATGCAGGAACAAACTGCAGCTGTAGAGAGAAGCAGTAGGTTTTTTCAGCAGGTTTATTTCAAGCAGAATCGACCCATCTAGACATTCTTGCCAATCTGTAAATTATAAAAATTGAAGCTCAGACATGCTGGTTAATTGGAAAGGCTAAATTGCCCTGTATTGTATATAAAAGAACAGCAAAACTAAGACCCACTTTTCCTCATTACTACCATCCTCTTCTCCACTGTAATCTTGCCAAAAGAAGCCCACTTACTCCCTGGGCAGGGATGATTTCTGCAGTAGGGTTGATGCCATTTTCATTTCAACAAGTTTCAGGGAATTACATGATTCTCTCGGTTCTGGAGTGAATGAGTACCCTCTCCATGCTCCACAGAGATGCTGTTGTCAGCTGCCCTCTAGCTTTTAGCAGCAGCCTTTGTTGGAAGGCAAACAGAAGCAGCAAATCCTTTAGTCCCAGTCCAGTGAGTGGAAGCTTTCAAATTCAAGATCATAATTAGATTAAAAAGCCATTGTAAGATGGGACATATCTATCTATGTATTTATCTATCTATCTATCTATCTATCTATCTATCTATCTGTATCATGCTGCCTCCCCTCCTATGAAGACAACTCCAGCACAAAGAGGTGACTCCAAGTTACAGATGAATGTTGCTGTAAATTTGATTTCCACTTACTTCAGGCTTACAGACCCTCAAAAATGCCACCTCCATGCTCAGCTCTGAATGGAAACCCTAGAGCACACAAGTCAAGTACTGTGTCTGAATCGCAAGCTACTTGTGAAATAAGAAGTTTCTCTAACATAGAGGGGGAAAAAAACACTTCAAGATGTAACAGAGAGGAGAGACTTCTTGCAAGTCTTGGTTTGGTTTTGGGATACTGGGAAAAAAACATACTGAAATGTGTTACCCTTTTGCTTGATGCAGTTTATTTTAACACAGAATTCAGCCATGGTCTGGTCATATTTGAGAGACTGGTAAGTGAAAATGCACAAATCATTCTTGTAGTCTTTTGTAAAGAGGGTGTCTAGAAGGGAATTTTCCCAAACAGAAGAAAAAATTATCTGACATAGTCACACAATGCATGCACAAAAAATAAATTAATTTTTGGCTATACAGGAAACAAAAGGATCCTTAGAAAGAAACTATTTATAACCTGCTCTTATCCAGTTTTTAGGCTTCAATTGACTTGATTTGAGACTCAAAAAATTCTGTATTGCTTTAGGTCACATCCTCAGGAATTCTTTTACTAATTTTTCATCCTTATAGTCCTTAGTCTTTTTAGTCTAGATGGTCTAGGACTTCTGAAAATCTTCAAGATGGGATTCTTTTGTCACTGACTGAATAATTATTTGGGGTTTTATACATGACAGCAGTTTATGGATATATCTCCAAAAATGTATCCACAGAGAGGCCTTTACATATCCTGATATTTAGAAAAAGTGGCAGGGATATCAAATACTCCAACCCAGAGGCTCTGGCCAGAAAACCCAGAGGTCACAAGCAGATGCCTTGGTTTATACAGACCATGATGCCCAGCAGAGCTTATTAATGAAGGTTCGTCCCTCTAGACATCTCTGGTGAAAGCTGAATAATCTGTCAAAGCACAACCCCCAAATCCCTCAGAACACCAGAAAGTAAAGCACAGTAGCAGAGGCTCTGGTCCATTGCAGCTGAGCCACCTGTTGCAGAAAATGCCTTTCTGGGATCCCATTCAAGCAAGTTGGACTTGATCATCCTGGTGGATCTCTTCCAACTCAGAATATTCTAAGAGTCTTCTTCTGTGGTTCTATTAGAGAGTGTCCAAAAAAGAGCTACGAATGTGGTGACGGGCCTTGAGGGGAAGCCGTGTGAGGAGTGGCTGAGGTGCCTTGATCTGTTCAGCCTGGAGGAGACTGAGGAGACACCCCATCGCAGTTACATCTTCCTCGTGAGGGGAAAAGGAGGGGCAGACACCGATTTCTTCTCTGTGGTCGCCAGTGACAGGACCCCAGGGAATGGCCTGAAGCTGTGTCAGGGGAGGTTCAGGTTGGATGTCAGGAAAAGGTTCTTCACCCAGCGGTGGTTNGTGGAAGCGGCGAGTACGCAGACGGACAGCATGGCCGGTGAGCCGGGCTGCGAGGGTGGGAGGGGGAGCGAGCCGGGGCCTGCCCCGCCGTGAGGGAGCCGCAGCGCTGACGGCGGGCCGGGCCGGG
>VXBB01014828.1:191073-210076 GCA_013399915.1 Illadopsis cleaveri
AGGGAGAAAGAGGATACATTGGTAGGCTGGACTAAAGGAGAATAGAAACTAGAAACTACACACAACATAAATCACCTTCTGATAAGAAGCTCTAAGACAGCAAGCGGCCCATCTTAGGTACACAGAACTAAACTAAACTTACAATGAAAACTGTTAAACAAAATTCTGCAACCCCACAGCGGTGTGGTGTATATCCTGTTGTAAAGTCAAGGTGGTTGTTGGTGTAGAGAGACTTTTTTAGAGTTACAATGTTCATGATTGTAGATGAGTTCCTGTACACAGTGGAGGTGTGTACAAGTATTTGAAATGTTTGCTGATCAAGAACTTGTAGGTAACTGCTCTAGTTACAAGGAAAAGAAACTGCCCTTGAGAGTGAGTCTTCTGAATAGTAGCCAGTTACTCTTCAAAGTCAAGAGGCATTTTCAGACTGACCTGGAACAGGATGTTTCCTTTTGTGATCAGAGTTGTTACCGGGGTCTTTCAATGCCAACTGCATTGTGCAGAGCATACCCATGTGCTGAGATCCATAGCATGTGTATCAGCCAGGGCAAGAAAAGATAGGAAAATAATCTCAGTGACAATTAGGCCTCATTTAGAGCTGGGTATGTTCCAGGCTAGATCTGAAAGGGATAGATGAGCAGCACCTACAGCCTTCAAAACCAGTTTGAAATTTAGTAATTCAGTTAGAAATGGCACTTGGATTGTGTGTAAGGCTTTAGTAAAGTCTCATTTCTGAAACCACAAAGTAGTTGTACAATTTACAGGTCTAAGGCAACAGTGTTCAGTAGCAGCTGAATTGCATAATGAAATCTGTTTCACCAGCTTCATCAAACTAGCTCATATCCAGTTTTCTTACAATACATGGGAATCCAGATGTAATAGCTCTCATCTGTGGTATGCAGACTTCTTCCATGGAAGATTCTTTAGAACCAGTACTCATTACATAAATGAAGAGACAGAAATAAAGCTAGAGAAGCTGTTGAGTCTCAGGATGGTCAAGCTTTAGACAGAAATTAAATTCACGAGCGTTTCCAGATGCTGGCTGATTCAGAGAAGGTTTCAGCTATAACTGACAGAATTTTCTGTGCTGCTTCTGGATATTGTTATGGGCAAAGTATTGACCAGAAAAAATCAGGAGTTTGTGACAAGTCCCTCTTTGGAGTTTGACAGAGATATGGCATGCTGATATTAACAGGCACATGTGAAAACAAAACAACAAAAAATGCTTAAGAAAGTGCAGATTGTTTAATGATTCATTTGTACTGAAGAGTTCTATGCTTTCCTGCTGGTTGGTTACTGTTATCCAAGGAAGAGCTGTAACATCTTTCTAGGCTCAATGTTGAAAAAAGGTAAAATAATTATAATGCCTTTTTCTGTAGGTGAAGAAGAGTGGTCTAGTTGTGGTGAAAAATATGAAGATTATTGGTCTTCATTGCTCCAGTACAGACTTGCATGCTGGCCAGATTGCACTCATTAAACACGGATCAAGACTTAGAAACTGTGATCTTTATTTTTCCAGAAAACCATGTTCAACTTGCTTAAAAATGATTGTAAATGGTAAGCAATGACTGTAGTAGAGTAGGAGTAAATGTTACACTTGTGATTGAAAACAGAAAGCCTGTTTTCTCCTTGAACTGTCCCACTTGTGAATGCCAGTCCCTGATTTGTGTGGCCTGCATTGATGTTTTCCATAAGCATGAATGTACATTTCCTGGAGCTGATGGTCAAGAAACTGGGGTTTGCTGCCAAGACCCGGTTTCTCTGTAATGTGCAACCATTGTTACTTGGTTGGGATGCACTGCTGAGGTTCTGATGGTCCTTTTGCACTCTGCCAGAGCAGCCTTAAGCCTGATGACTTTGATGTGTATATTTTTCTTTGCTTTCCCATTGCTTGTCATTGACACCAGGGAAGAGTGGGTTTTTATGCAGAAATCACAGGGAGTACTTAAGGGTTTCCTTTTCTTGTGAGAGATGAAGACAAACTGGATCATTCACTTCCAGAAATGGGATCTGCTGGTACAGCCCTTCTGCAAATACTGTTTTTTAATCTCAGCAGCAATATCTATCAGTGCTAACTTCTTTTTGTGTGCTAATTTATCTGTTGGATTTAAGATCCAAAATTAGGCAGTCACAAAGTTCTGAGAACTTGGGTAACTCAAACTTTTATCTGTAGTCTGATTATCAAGTTGGATAACCCTTGATACTTGTATCTACCAGCATTTTTCTGTCTAGACACCCAATAGGCAGGACTTGGGGCCATAAAGAAGTAAAACCACAGTTAGGCAATAGTGTGTCAAATATAATCTTTATGTTCCACTGCACTTGCATGGTTCCTTCTGCTGCATTGTCTTCTCTTCCAGCCGGGGTGAACAGGATTTCTTACTGGCCTGCAGATCCTGAAATCAGCTTGCAGAACGAGGTATCCAACCCAACGAGCACTGAGGATGCAAAGCTGGATGCCAAAGCAGTGGAAAGACTGAAGTCGAACAGTCGTGCTCGTGTGTGTGTGTTGCTTCAGCCTTTGGTGTACCAAATGGTGCAGTTCATTGAAGAAACTTCCACCAAGTTTGATTTTATTCAGAAAATAGCAAAATCACTGCCTGACTATAACACCGACTTTTATACTGCATGTAGGCAAGAGAGAATAAAAGAGTATGAAAGTTTATTTCTAATTTCAAGTGAGGAAGTGCACAAGCAAATCCTGATGACAATAGGACTGGAGAACCTCTGTGAAAACCCGTACTTCAGCAACCTTAGGCAGAATATGAAAGATCTTGTCTTGGTCTTGGCGTCAGTGGCTGCCAGTGTCCCTGTCTTTGGCTGCTTTGGATTTTACAGGAGTGGATCCCAAGGTGCAAACGAGGCGGACGATGGGTGTTTGCCGCAGGATGTGGCAAGGCACTGTATGATCCAGGCCAGGCTGCTCGCCTATCGCACAGGTGAGTGTGACCGGGGCAGCGACAGCGCGCTCTCGGCAGTACAGCAACTTCCTCACTTCAGTCTTATTCTTCCAAACGCTTCCTTGAGCAAGGAATTCTCAATTCCATTCCTGCATGTGTGAAATGAGTGCAGCAGTTATAGTAAAGACTCCACAGGGGCACACAGTGTTGTGTGTGAAAGCTTTCCATGAGGAAATCAGTGCAGGTATTTCACATACAGTGCTGGCAAGCCCTGCCCTGCCAATGTGCCCAACGCCCAACTGAAAATAGAACAGAGTGACATTTATATTCTTCAAGCTGCTCTGAGGCTCTTTTTACTGAGGTCTCACAAGATGCTTCTGTTATCAAATAAATGTCAATATTTCAAGCAGATTATGTACACTTCAGAAAAAAGCAGTGAAATAATATCCTTCAGTAGGACATTAAGTACAGTTATATTAAGTCTTCTAGTCCTAATGTTATTAGTGGAAGTGCTTATATGTCTGATGGGGATTTTCTTTGCACAGATGCTGGAGTTTTATGTCCAGGCTTCTGAGGTATAAAGATGGTTATTGACTCTCTCTTGACAGAGATGACTTCTGTTAGGTGCTTTATTCTCTCTGGGTACCAATGCGGGAAAGTGATAAGTTCTTCCAGAGAACAGAATATGAAAACTTTTAACTTGATGGTACTCCATAGAAATGTCTTTTTTACTCTAGATATGATAGTTGCTTTTTTTAAAACCATTGTAAACAAACAAATAGTACCTATAGTAAAGCTTAAACCAAAACTAATCCCCCAACACACCCATCCAAATCTAACCTATTAAGTCAGGTAGCCTCAGCAAATTTTGTCTCCAAAAAATTGCAGAGATCGTATTTTTAGATGTAATTCAGAAGTTTCATGGAACCAATTACAAGTTCTTTGTACAGCTGCCATTATACAGAACAAGATGGAATGACCAAGCTTGAGTACTCACTCTGGGGGCAGCAAAGTTCAAGTTTATCTGTAGTATTCAGCCTGGACTCAGGTCTGGGTTTTGAGCCAGCTTTTATTGTACTGTAATGAAATTAAAATAAATAGCAGTTCACACACATATTTAGGTGCTTTAGACTTTATATAGGTGCGTATAAAGGGAGCAAGAACATAGGATGTTTTCTGTGCTGGTTTAATCAGTCCTTATCATCTTCTCTTCATCAGTGACTAACAAATATGCAGAATATGAGTTAAGACAGCTTTGATAAAATATATCTTTGGCAGGAAAGACCCTCTTTGTGTGATTGCATCTGGTAGTGATACTAAGGATGATAGAAATGATTCATGGAAACAGTGTGTTCTGCAGTATTACTCAATGGAAGCCTGAAATGTTTTTCTTCTTTGCTCTGTTTTAACTGGTCAAGATTCTCATCAGTAGCTACTGGGGAAGAATTTCAAGTGCCATAAAAACCATCCAAGTCATATAATGAAAGCTCTGTACCAGTTTTCCTATGGTGGTGATAGAATACACCCCCAAAATCCAATTGTTAATATTTTGTCTCTGAATTGGGTATAAAATAGAACTAATTTTGATAGGACTTCAGGCCACAGAACCATAAACTTAAAGAATGGCAGAAATTAAGTCATTAAATTAGGTAGTAAACAACAAGAAGGTTTCTATCAGTTTGCTGTCTCACATTGGTGAACCTGTCCACACATATTCTTATCTATGTGTTGGTTGCTTCATTTCATTTGTGAACAAATATCCACAGCAAAATCTTAGAATGACTGACTTGCAGTAAGAGCACACCCAGCTTTTACAGTAGACTCACATGATTTCCAAGCTTTTAATCTTTCTGTATTTCTTTCCTCCCTTTCACAAAGTAACCATTAATGTTATTCCTTACTCTAGAATGTCATATGTTAGTGTGTAGGTAACTCAAAAGTGCTTTATTTGTTATTTACTCCTAAAATGTTATGTATTTTAGAGGATCATAAAACGGGAGTTGGAGCTATTATTTGGGCAGAGGAAAAATCAGTAAGTATTGAAAAAGTTACTTTTTCTTGCACTCACAGTTCATACATTGGCTTTGAGCTTGTTCTTGTCCTTAAACTTTATACACTTCTGGTTTTCATGCACACACACACAGTTTTAGTAACTAAGTTAATGACTGGTTCATTGTTATGTTTTAAGATGAAAGGTAAGTATAAATGATTTTAGTAACTACGACAGGATCTCTGTCTCTGCCTGGATTTTCAGTGCACCTGCTTCCCCAGTCATTGTCAGTTATTCCAGGTATCCTGGCTGCAAGGTTTTGCCACAGCTGCTGATCAGGCAGCATGTGCCCTGCATGGCCCCTCTTTGTAGCTCTTTTTAGGAGAGGTCTCAGTGCAATTATAGCCTGACAGTCTTCTGAGGATATTTGTTGCAGTTGAAATGCTCTATGGGCTTTAGCACATTCCTTTTTGAATCAAAGTGGTATTTTTCTATGAATATTGTTACAGTGCTTTTTCCCATCCAAACAGAAAGTTTTTGTTCTTTGTATCTCTATTTATGAATGTTACCAATCCCAGGAAGCCTCATTCTTCACACAGCTGCAACATACTCTTAATTTGTTTTTAGCACTTCAGTCATCAGCCCTTATTGCTATTTTGTTTCTTTTCCTTATTTCAATCACCAGTCGCCTCTTATCAGCCCACTGGTCACTGGGTCTATTAAAAGACAGGCAAAACACCATCTCTGGCACATCAGGAATGAACTCCAGCTGTATTTAATCATGTACATTGTTAAGGACTAAATCCTTCAGAGTTCTTGTCCCTGCTGTCAGTATTACTTGCCAAAAGGAAAGCCTCAAAAGCCTGGTGCAGGTACCTGAGGTGTTACACTTGACCTGTGCAGCTCCTGCAGGGCTCAGTGGAAAAGCTTCATACAGACATGGAGCAGTTGGCAAGAGCTGAGCTGTCTGATCATACAATAGTATATGTTGCACAGCACTTTGACTTAGAACTCAGTTAAAGTACCTCCACATTTGATGCTTTGTTTACTGTTGCAGAGAGGCTGTGATGGAACAGGAGCAATGTATTTTGTAGGCTGTGGTTACAATGCCTTTCCTGTTGGATCTGAATATGCTGATTTTCCACACATGGATGATAAGCAAAAAGATCGGGAAATCAGGAAGTTCAGATACATTATCCATGCGGAGCAGAACGCCCTGACATTCAGGTAATGGGTTTATTTTTACCACAGAGAAGAATGAGATGGTTTGGAAACAACTCCACGACAAATGGATGTTGTGGTTTAAGCCCAGTGGGGAGGGTACACATCAGGCAGCCTCTCGCTTATCCCCCTGCCCCACTGGAATGGGGAGAAGAATCAAAAGTAAAACTTGTAGGTTGAGACAAGAACAGTTTAATAATTGAAACAAATTAAAATTTATGAGTAATAGTGCAAGATAATAAAGATAAAACCCAGGGTAAAAACAAGTAATGCACAACACAATTGCTCGCCAGCCACTGATCAATATCATACCCCATTCCCAAACTCTGATCAATGTCCTTTCTAGGTGACTCCCCCAGTTAATATACTGGGAGTGACACTCTCTAGCATGGAATATCCTTTGGGCCACTTTGGGTCATCCTTCCTGCTTCTTATGTAGCTCCTCACTGCCAGAATATGAATCAAAGCACTTGACTCAGAGTAAGCATTACTTAGCAACAACTAAAACATCAGTCTGTTTTCAACATTATTCTCATACTAAATCAAAAAGGCATCAGAACTGCACCGGCTGCTGAGAAGAAATTAAGTGTGTCCAAACTAGGACAATGTGTGATATCATTGTGATGAACTGTGGATTGCAATCAGAGTCTTTTTTATGCCTGTGATGTAGAAGTTGGATGTGTATGGACACAGCCAGCTCCTGGGGTTTCTTCAGATTTTTTATATGAAGTTGGATTTTAAAGAATATTGGTTCCTTCAGTTATCCTTCAGATACAAGCCACTGCCTCTGCTTCTTGCTAGACCAAGCTATAACCCAAAAATGGCAGCTGTGGCAGTTGATGAAGCTGCCAGCAATAATAGGTGTGGAGGCATGGGATGGGTGTTGTTCACAGATAGTGAAACCAAACCAGATTCCATTGTGTTCTTGGGCACTTGATTAGGAATAAGTTGCTTCTGAGAGTAAATAACACTTCTTTGCTTGCTTTTTGAGGTATCAAATTTGTTACAATTCAAAAGTACCAAGATACAAACTCTGAAATTCTGTTTTCTGACTGCTTGTAGGTGTCGGGAAATCAAGCCAGATGAGAGAAGCATGATATTTGTAACAAAGTGTCCATGTGATGAATGTGTCCCTTTAATTAAAGGAGCTGGTATCAAGCAGATCTATGCAGGAGATGTTGATGCTGGAAAAAAGAAAGCAGACATATCCTATATGAAGTTTGGTGAACTTGAGGGTGTAAGCAAATTTACGGTAAGTGTCTAAATGTACTGTATTCTGAAAACTGGGGGCAGCATTGATGGGAGAGTAGAGTAAGCAGTCATCTGCAGCCAGCAGAGACAAGTGCTGTGCTGTTTAGTCAGGTGAGTGGAATTGAGAGGTTGCTCTGTCACAATTCTGGGGAGCAATGCTGTGCCATGTGCCAGAGGGTGAGGCCAAGCCCCTCTGTTTTCTCTAAGTGGAGGGTTTCCCTCTAACTCGCTGTTGTTGGAGATGGTCTCTTCACATGGTGAAGTTGTCTCCAAGCCTCCCCTGTCACAGCATGGCAGCTGATTTAGGAGGTGAAATTGTGATTTTGTTGGCCCTTCCAGCAGCTCCCAAAAGAGCTGCAGTGGGTTTTGGATGTGGCCAAGTGCCCCTGCAGTCAGGGCATT
Organism: Illadopsis cleaveri; assembly: GCA_013399915.1. Classification (NCBI taxonomy): domain Eukaryota; kingdom Metazoa; phylum Chordata; class Aves; order Passeriformes; family Timaliidae; genus Illadopsis; species Illadopsis cleaveri. The sequence goes on from VXBB01014828.1 coordinate 198,838, forward strand.
CTCCATGACAAAATGCAGCACTGTCAGTGTGAGCAGCCTCATTCCCCCTTCTCAAGGAAGTTGATGTCTACATGCCTATAATAGTTATTTGTCCTCAAAGCAAGTGTGTTCACCCCATTTCATGCCTCCTAGTGAAGCCTGTAGGGTACTTTTCCTGTCTCACTTTGCTCCTTATTCAGTCTTCTGGAATAAGTAAACATTTTCTTCTTCTTTTACCAGTGGCAACTAAGTCCATTGCACACTAATGCACTTGAATTCCATGACCCTACAGCCAGGGAAAGTAAGTATTTTTTCATTAATTCATTTTATGGCTGAAATCAATAAGTGAGATCAGGTTTTAAACCAACCTGATTCCCACTGGGATTGTTTAACCTCAATTAGTCTTGATTTCAGTGAGTTAAATTTTGCTATGAAAAGTTTTCTGATGTTTTTGAATAGATGAGGTAACTGTAATAGGTAATAACTACCTGTAATGGGTGAACTAACTTGTAACAAAATGCTTGGCATTGACACACATTAGAAAATCTAGCAGTGCCATTATGAAGGTCAGCAACGTGTTGTTTGGTGTGTAGATCATTTCAGACTACTTGATCATGTTTTAAATTTTGTTCTAGAAAGACTTTTTAGATTGTACCCTTATTTTTCAAGAGAAATTGGACCGGACTCCTTCAAGTCATTTATATATGTTCTGCAGAACATTTTGGTGCTTTTATATTTCTGTACATGTATGCGCATGTATAATATAAAGGTCACAAAACCCTTGTGGACACTCACCCCTGTAGCCAGGGAGCTGTCATATTTTCAAAACAGAGTTTAGATAAGTCTTACTTTGAAGCCCTTTTGTGCTACAAAAGAGCCTCACCATAGGTGTCTACTGTCAGCTACCAATCCTTAAAGTGTTGTGCATCCAAAGGGGAAAACAATATGGAAAATGGCAGCTAAATAATTTTTGTGCTTCAAGCAGGAAGATGCAGTGTAAAGATGCATTAAGTACAGTGTTAGGAGCATAAAAAAGACTGAAGGTAGTTTTTGTGGCGCACAAATAGCCACATACTCCAGGCAAATTCCTAACATGTACTGAGATAGATTAGTGGAGAAGTCATTTTGTTAGCTACTTCCTTATGGTCTGGGGAAAGAGGGAGAGGGAAGGGCCCAGAGTAGTGCTTATGACATTAGTGATCACTGCAAAATGTTAGGGCTTTTTAGTCCCTCTCTCTTTTAGTGGTTTTTAGACCCAGCTGGAGAAAGATTAATCCTGGGGTACTTTGTTTGACGACTTTTAACAGGGCTCATTTTTCTAACATAGTTTTCTTTAATGTGGTGTGCCTCCATCTTCAATACTGAACTGGTTTAAGTTCCTCTCTTTCCTTGGTGTGTTCCTCTTAGCTATGATTATTGCATGTTGCTCTGTAAGGGGAGGAAGACAATCTCCACCCTGTTCCTCCACCCCCAGTGTTATTCCAGCATGCCTGTCCATGTTGAGTATTAGGCTGTGCTTGCTGTTTTATTAATGCACCATGCATGTTTTTTTTCTTTAGATGGGGTCCAGAAAACAAAATCACTGGATGACCAGCAGCACCAAAGCAAGAAACTGTGTCTTGGTCATTACTGAGTACTTAAGCCCTTCCTGCAGTCTTGCTTCGTACTTTTTATAACGCAGCCTGTTTGCACTTTTAAATAAGAAAGAGTTTTATTTATTGTTTGGAAAGTGAATTTTAGAATAAGTTTATTTATGATGTCTTTAATGTTTTACAGCGTTACCTGAAGGGTCTTTTTAATTTAGAAGCTCCTGGCGAAAAAATGCTGCTTGTATTTTCTGTGAAAGTAACTGGGTGGCTGATCATTTTTAGCACATTAAAAAAATATACTGAAAGTTCATTGATGGTAGGTCAAAGTAATAATAAAATGATGTCTTATTTGCTTGGGGTGTGGATTGAGGGACTGGGTTTATAAGTTCTGGGCTAGCAAATGGCAGAAATAAGCCGTAGTTCTTCAAATACAATCATCAAGGGAACCTTCCAGGAAATGATAGGTAAATAAACACCAGCAACTATCTCTGTTCTTGAAAGTGGCTTTTGCTTCTCAGTCTGCTTCTCAGTGTAATGGACACAAAGCCATTGGGATAGCAGTCATTGCTAGCTAAATGATTTGGATACCAATCTTGTCTCTCATACACACTTCCTACCATAGCAGCAGAGCAGTTTTGTTTTGTGGTACTTGCCTTGCTGCTCTCTGTGCTTCCTCACATGCAGTCCATCTGAACAAGTGAAGACAAAGATTAGCTTTGCTTTTTCTCAGCTTCTGGAGACAGGCATAAAAGCATTTGGCTATATGCATCTCACTGGCACCTACATACCTCTGAAGATTGCTAGTGTTGAGGTTTTGTTAATCTTCACTGACAGGCTCCTAGGACTACAGGAGCTAATAAATCACCAGTGTCCTGTTGTTTCTTAGATAGGATGATCTGTAGCAGTGGAATAGCCCAGATCATTCCAGGTGCCCATCTCTTGGATGACTACACTACAAGGATGACATTGGAACAGCCACTGATGCTGCAGTCTAGTGTTGGTGCTAGTTTGAGAGGGCAAGTAATGCATAACCAGAACAAAGAGTTGTACCCAGAATCTTTTGATTCCCATCTGTTTCCTGCTTTGAATCTGACCTCAAACTCTTTGTTTTAGCAGATGTCCCAAGACTTTCTGTTCACTCCTCTGCTGAGCTCTCCAGTGCAAATACTTGAAATCTTTTTCTGCTCTTGCTGGTAGGATATGTAAACAGCCTTTTCCCAGTTCTTTTGTGCATCTTGTCTTTGCTGCCCTTCTTAAAGTTCTGGAAGGAGAATCATGTCTTAAGATGCATCTGTAGGTTCTTTTTGTTTCTTTTAGGTTTTGGGGAAGCTTGGAACTGGGTACCAGGGCTGTGACTGGATAGTGTACAATGTCCAAATTAGAATGAAAAGCATGCCATAGTCCACCCACTGAAATCTTGTTTCCATAATCCATTGGCAATGCTCATCTACTTGAAGTAGAAGCAAGGAAAAAAACAGAGCCATATTTAAGGCCCCTTCAAGTTTTATAGTGATCAGTTTGGTGATATCAAAATCAATAAAATCTGTATCTTCATAGGAACAGCTGAAATTGAAAAGTCCCTTAAACATCATAGGTGGCCTGGGTACACAGGGAAGTAAATTAAGTCAAATATCACACACGTGAAATTAACTACACTGCAGTGAATGTTGCTGGTAATCTCTGCTTCAGAAGGAGTTAAGGTTCCACCTTTATTTTTAATTTTTTTAAAAAGAGGACTTTTTACAAAACTTTCTGTGAAACTTGGAATCCCTTGTAAGGCTGAAGGCTTGGAAGCCTGGCTTTATTTCTGTCTTACTGTACTCTACAGATTCTTCCAGAGGCTCAGAAATTTCTGTAGGCTCTGATTGTCAGTATAGTCCTACTTTAATTTTTACTGGAATTATGAAGTAGGGACTTTTTATCTTGGCCAACAGGAAAAATGCAAATGGGGTTCCTCTTTCAACCTATGGACTCTGTAGGTGCTGCTCTGCTTGTCCGCTTACCAGGGAGAGCCACAGAATACTGGACATCTCCTGCAGTGCTTATTTTGCAAATCAACTCTAGGATGTTTGTTTCTTACATAAAAATTGTAAAGTATTTACTCAAGAAATGTAAAAGTTATATATTTTATACACTGTATGAAATTTCCATATGCATTTTGAGGCTCTTTCATTCATTTCAGAACAATCATTTTAATTGCAGGTATTAACTGTCAGTAATAATTTGGCTTCCTGACTGAGAATTACAGAAATTCTCTGTTAATTGTCTGCCTTACAGCAAAACATGCTTCCTGCTAATAAATTAATCTGACAGTAAGTACTAAAGTGTATTTTTAAGTGCTTTGGGTTATTAGGAAAGTTGCATAGTGCCTTGGAATGCTCACACTCCTTACAGGCCTGGTACTGTTTGCTGAGCTGTAACCTCCGCTCCCTCTGCTCTGCCTGAAGAATTTGTCTCAACATGAGACCGTGCCTCCTGCCAGCCCTGGGAAAGGGCTGGGATCCTCTTCCTCGGCCTGTGAGGATTAATTTCCTCTTCCTCAGGGGAGTGTGAACTGCATCAGGGAGCACTGCAAGCTGCCACCTTCACAGCCTGTTCCTTGGTTAGAGAGGATCGATGCGGATGAAGCCTTGACCATCCAGCAGTAGAATTGGTCCCTGCCTCACCTCCTGTGTTGCTGCCCGGGATTGGCTGTATGGACGTCCCCAGGTGCCCCAGTTCCCAGTCACTGCAGAGCAGAGCAGGATCTGTGATGGGTGATGGGGCCGAGAGCAGTGCCAGTCCGCAGTGCGGCTCTGTGGCAGTGAGGCTCGAGCATCCAGTGAGTGAGGCTGGGGCTCTGGCCCACCAAGGGTTTCACATCCACCTGCTTCCAGTCCAGGCATTTGGACTGAGGGCATGATAGCCAGGGGAGTGCATTATGGCTATTCCTATAGGTAGTTTTCCTGTTAAGCTGAAAGGAATCCACTCAGTGCCCTCCAAGACTGGCTCATGTCATAGAGCCACATACAGTAAGTGGGGACTAATGGGAGATGCATTTCAGAAGTGCCCTTGAACTGAAATGTCATCGTAGACCACAGTGAGCAGTCAGTGGGACACAGGCAGGCTGGCAAAGGGATAGGCTTTCCAGAGCCATGTTCAGTGTGGGGACTACTCTGAAAATCTTTTTAGTCCTCTAAATAGTTGTTGTTGTTGTTGTTGTTTCAGCCGTTGTGCCTGCAAGCCAGACTCCAAATATCTGGCTTTAATTTGCTGGATCCAGTAAGTGACATTGCTTGGAGATCAGGAAAGCAAAGAAGGCTGATGGGATGTGCTGATTTCAAATAGATCTGGGTTACTGTTGTATTGGGTTTGTGAGACAAGGTTTTGGTAGTGAGTGGCTTCTGGGGTTGGTTCTGTGAGATGCTTCCAGAAGTTTCGCCCACATCTGACAGATCCAATTCCAGCCAGCTCCAGGATGGATGAACCTCTGGCCAAGGCCAAGCCCAGCAGCCACCACCATGGTGCCAGTGGGATAATAGATTTAAGAAGTGAGGAAAAGCTGCACTATTGCAGCCAGAGAGAGGAGTGAGAATATATGAGAGGAACAACTCTGCAGACACCAAGGTCAGTGGGGAAGGAGGGGCAGGAGGTGCTCTGGGTGCTGGAGCAGAGATTCCCCTGCAGCTCCTGGTGCAGACCATAGGGAGGCAGCTGTGCCCCTGCAGCACAGGGAGGTCAAGAGGGGAGCATGTATGCCCCTGCAAGCCGTGGAGAACTCCATACTGGAGCAGGTGAATGCCAAAGGAGGCTGTGACCCCGTGGAAGACCGTGCTGGAACAGGCTCCTGGCAGCATCTGTGGGAAGTCAGTGGAGAGAGGAGCCCCTCTGGAGCAGATTTGCTGGCAGGACTTGGGACACACAATGGAGAACTGCAGACCGAGGGAAGGATGGATGTTGAAGTTCATGGAAGACTGTCGCCCATGGGAGGGACCCCACGGTGGAATAGGGGAAGAGTGTGAGGAGTCCCCTCCCTGACGAGGAAGGAGCATCAGAGATAAGTATGGTGACTGACCACAATTCCTTCCTCTTCTCCTTGTGCTGCTGGAGGGGAGAAGGTAGACAATTCGGGAGTGAAGTTGACCCCGGGAAAAAGGGGAGATTAAGGGAAACTGTTCTAAGATATGTTTATTTCTCATTACCCTGCTGAAATTTGATTGGCAATAAATTAAATTAATTTCCGCAGCGCGGCCGCCCCCGCCGGCAAAGAAAGGCCGGGAGAGGGCGCTGTTGGCAGGGAAATGCCCGGCGAAGCAGCCCGGGGAGCGGGACCCAGGGAGTGCCGGGCTCCACCGGGATGGCGGGACTTGCCGTGTGCCAGGCTCCGGCCCAGGAACTGCTCCAGCTCTCGTCTGCCACATAAAATTTATATTGTATTATTTATATATCTTACATTAGTGCAACAAATGTCTTAGGGCTGGGTGTGTAAAGATAGTGAGACCACACTCTTTCCAATGGATCCCAGTGACAGGAGCTTGGAGCAATGGGTACACACGAAACATAGGGAGTTCCATCTGAATATGAGGCAAAATTTCTCTATTGCAAGAGTGACAAAGCACTGGAACAGACTGCCCAGATAGACTGTGGAGTCTGCTTCCCTGGAGATACTCAAAAAACTCACCTTGGTGCAATCCTCTGCAACTTGTTTCTGCTTTAGCAGAAGGCTTGGACAGGGTGGTCTCCAGAGGTCCTTTCCAACCCCAACCACTCCATGATTCTGTGATTGTGACCGGTACCTAGAGAGTCCTGCTGCTGTGAACAGAACAAGACAAAGGTGTGCTGATGTTCATTGTAAATGTCAGAACACACAAGGCAGCTCAAAGCTCGTAAATGGGAAGAAGAAAAATCGTGGCTGGCATATCTGCTGTGTAGGTGAAGGGCCTTCTCACTTGGCGTGCAACAGCACAGGCTTCACCATGCTTGGGCTGGGAACAGACATGCAGAGGAAAATGCTGAGCATGGCTTTTTCCCTGGGGTATTTTGCAGTGTGACATTTATCTTCTGCACCCCAAGTACCAGCTCTTTGTACAGGAAATTTTCCACTTTGATTTCCCAGGGAGCCAAGCTCTGTCTCAGGACTGGGTGGCTTCTGTAGCTGCAGGACCATTGTTGGACGGATGGGGTTTGTTCCAGCTTCAAAATGTTCCTCACAAGACAGGCACAAGTAGCACAAGACAGGTATGCTAAAAACTAAGCCTGACTTTTTCCTCCTTCTTCGCCCTCATTGCTCAACTATCTGTACTTTGGCTCCAGTGAGGTCACCTCACTGCTTTGCCAGTAAATTTTCCTCCAAGGCAGCTAAATTTCTAACTTGGAGGAAAAACAAGGGGTTGAAGAAATGTGGGGAAACCATGAAGTACTTGAACAATAACTTCAGCTAGAGCCAGGCCTTAGGGACATGTCACACAAATGCCAGCACAGACACATTTCCTCCTCCTCCCCAATGTTATTTCAGAACTACCTGAAAGACGTATGTAAGAGTGTGAATGCTGATGCATTCACCTTCACTTAGTCTTTCATTCCTATTGTGGGGCAAGACAGATTTAGCCAGAGAAAACAAAAGCCAGCAGGAAGCAGAGGAGCTTAACTGCATGGCTAGAAGTGGTATGTATTAGCAGGAGAGCTGGGTCTTTTGTTGGAATGAACATATGTCTCTCCTCCCTCTGCAATGCCTGCTGTCCCCTGGGACATTCTGCTTTCTTGCCTGCTAGTCCCCAGTGTCACTTTCCTTTGAGCCTTGGACAGGAAGACTGTCAACCCACAGCAAGAACCTGCTCTGCGCTATGGCTAATTGTGGCTCTGCCCTTGACGTTCCTTGGGGCACAAGGCAAGTTCATCTGTGAATATAAATTTTCTCCCACACCCAGCTTTAAACTGGGGAGGAGATGCCTTTCTCCACTTCCCCCATGGGATTTCGAGAGTCCTGCTCCTTGCAGGCTCCCGCTTGTCCCAGGCACACAGAGCCTGTTGGGCATCTGACCATCTGCCTGAGCAAAGGCTGGGTTTCTTTGCTCCCTGCTGGCTGCTGGGGCAGGGCTGTGTTGGGGTGTGCCAAAAAGCCAACCCTGACTGCATGTTTGCACAAACAGATGCAGCGGGCTCTGCTTTGACAACGGTATTTTTAAATCTGCTCCAGACTCTTGTCAAGCCAGCTGTTCTACAAGGGAGTTGAAGGGCATTGCCAAAGCTGAGCTTCAGTAGAGGCAACATACCCAGCAATTTGGAAATAAAGGGCCTCTATTCATAAGAGTTGAGTAAGGCACTTCATGGCCCCAAAGACAAGGTGCTCTCTTCTCTGTGCACTCAGAAGAAATAACTCTATTCACTGGTAGACTAGTAGCTCTCCCCAGGAGAGCTGCTTTGGGGATTTGGGTGGGTTTTGTTTCTTTAACTGTGAGGAGCTGGACTATGATGCCATGACTGGGCTGGTATCTGTCATGCAGCCAAGAAACTGTTCCTACCTGTCACCTTGGTGGTCAGGTGCTGGTTGTGTCCAACTACTTGTCAAAGCTCAGCATGCTGGAGGTGTCTGCTGGCACAGTGTGGTGGTTAAAATACACAGGTTACATTTTTGGCCATGGGACAATGACATTTGGAAATGTCGTTCCCAAACCTGTGCTTGGGGGAGAGGCTCTGAAGAAAAGCACACCCTATTCCATGGCCCTGTGGACATCACTACCAACCTGCAAAACTGGTACACTGAGGGAGGGAGGGGGTTGAGGTCAGGTGGGACACCTGGCCATGCCTGATGTTCCGTGCGACAGCAGGGGTCTGCAGTCTCACAGACAGCGAGGGCAGTGCGGGGCTTTCCTGGGCCAATGCTCAGCAGCAAAGCCCTCCCGGTGGCTGCCAGTGCCCGTAGGAAGATGGAAACTGCCACGGGGCTCTTGTAGCAGTGGTGATCCAGCAAGGCACGCCACTGCCCCACAGTGCTGGCACCCCACCCGTCCCTGTCCCCAGTGTGCCGTCATTATTGAGCCAGGTGTGGGGAGCTGCTGCCCGCTGGGCCATGGCTGGCGCTACACCCCCAGCACAGGCTGTCCCCGTGCTGCCACTCAGTGTGACACAGTCAGAGGTGGGAAAGGTTATCTTTACCCTTTTTTGGAAAGCCCTCACAACCAATGCCATAGGAAGGGAGTGGCTTGTTTAATTATTTTTCCTCCTTTCCCATTCCTTGAAAGAGAGGCCAGCTCAAGGCAGGCGCTGTGGAGCAGGGTCATGAGTCAGGAGGGTTGGGCTCACTGCCTGCCTCTCCCTGGGGTTCTTGGGGGAGCTGGACCAAGTCACAGCCCTGTGAGACGCTTGGCTTAGAGCTGAACCACACGGCCAAAACTGCTAACCTTGTTTTGGGTTTCCTCTTAGCCTGATCCCATGTTGCCTGCCCAGCCGCAAATGTGCTCAGAGCTGGCTCGGGCTGCTGGTACCTTGTGGCCTTACACATCAGACCCTGAGGGACTGGAATCTCTGCTGGAGGCAAGGCTTCCCTTCAGCATGGGCTGGGATGGCAGGGTCTTTAGCTCCTTCTCTTCCGCAGGCCACAGCAGCTCTTGCTCATAGGATTGCCTCTCACCATGGGGCTGAACTTCCACTGGAGGCTCTGGGACACCTTATACTCAGGTCATGGAAACTTGCACCTTTATGTAAGAATTCTTAGTCAAGGAGTGGGAGAGTTACTTACAATTCCCTTTTATGTCACAGAGACCAAAACTTGTATCCTCTCTGCCTCATAAAAACTTATTTCACTGCCAGGCATAGGATGTTCTGCAGGAAGGTACTTCCAGCCAAAATGTTGAAGTGCTTCTACTTCAGAAAGAGAAATGAAGCATTTGTTAGCCCAGAGAAACCAAACACCACTGCACTCCTTGGAAGGAGGCCTGGGTTCTCTTAGCCCTGCTCCAATTTCACAAGCAAGAGCAAAGCAGATGCTAGAGAACAAATGGGATTTGGATCTCCTCTCCCTCTTACGAGTGCTGTTATCATTAGATAACAGCAGAGGCCCAAGCCATTCTTTCCTTCTCATCTGATCTTGTCTCTGGAGAATGCAGATTAAGAGGCTCAAGCGGTCTTAACGCCCACATTTGTGGAAGGCCAGAGTCCTTGGCCTCTCCCGGGTTCACACCTGCTGCTGTACACACCAGGACACTCTGGGGAGCCTGTGGCTGCTTCTAATCAGATGTTCCTGATTTCAGCACAAGCTGCCCAAATCTCATGACAGAAGCTTATGGTTCAAAGATTCCTGGCACTCTGCTGTATTAAATAAGGTTTGACATTGCAAGATCATACATCTTATGTTGGCAAAGATTCATTCATGCGATCCAAACCCCCTGAATGCTGTGTGCAGAATGGAATGGAGAGGCTTCCTAGAGCTTCTTTATCTTTCCAGTTTACAATCTTCTTTCCTGCCTTCACTCTGATGAACTACGTCCTGCAATCACACAACCCTCCCCCCAGATAGTAATTTCAAATAAATTGTGAGTTCCTGGTGGGAACACCCTTAGGCAGAAGAACCACCTTGACTGAATTCACCAAAGGAAATTGGGAGTTCTGTCATTATTTCAAAGTCACATTAGAAAAGACCTCATTTTCCTTTAATTAGGGATGTGTTCCCACCTACTGTGAAATATTATTATGGTGCTTAATTTCATCTTCAGGGATTTTTATGCTTTTTTTCTTTCAAAGATCTAAGCAAGTTGAGCTTGAGGAAGACTCTACTTTGAGATGTGTTGTCTGACCTACCGCAGGACCAGCTTCTGGTAAGACAAGCTGCAAGGGCCCTGGCATGTGTTATTTTACCTGTAAGACCACTTCTTCCCCCCACTCTTGCAGACACACACAGATCCCCTTTTTCACAAGCCCTCCATACCACTTACTTTCTCATGTGGTCCAAAGACTCCTTGCCCTGGAAAAGGCTTCCTTCACAGGGCCGAGCCCCATCACTGTCCCCTGTTGGCTTGACACATCTCTGCCTATGCGGACACCAGGGTGTAACCTCGCTCCTCATATTACTGCCAGGTTTGGGTCTCTTCAAGTGCTCCTCTGTGTCCTGACCACACAGACAAAGCACTCACAGTGTGACCCCTTTTAGACTCTCTGGGCGCCTCAGTGTGGGTCGCACTCACTTCGTCAAGGGCAGGCATTCCACAGCAGCACACGAGACACTTTTTCCTAGCACGGGCTGGAAGCTCAGTGCTCTCATATGACCAGAGGCTGAGGCAATGGACATGTGTCTCTGTGTTAATCCAGCCCTGGAGACCTGCCCCACCCCAGGAGCTCAGAACACAGCCAAGCACCCTTTGGATTCAGGCACCAAATCTCAGATGATCAGACTTAAATTGCTTCAAGGACTGCAATTCCAGAGATGCTCCCTTATGGACCTGCAAGTGACCACTGCCAGCAAACACCACCCGCAGGGTGGGGGTGAGGCTCATGGCCAGGCTAAGCTGGGCTGGGGCTGGGGTTGCCAGACCCCTGCCAGCCAGGTCTGCAGAGGTGATGCTTCAGAGAGCATTGGCTCTGAAGACAGTGCTCATCCCTCTCCATCTGCTGAAACCAGCTGGCAAAGGAGAGAAGGAATTTAGCACTGTATGGAGTCTGGCTATCCAGAAAGGCAAAAGAGAAAAAAAAAAAAAAAC
>VXBB01014828.1:210094-225300 GCA_013399915.1 Illadopsis cleaveri
GGGTAAACAAAAAAGCAAAAAAAAAAAAAAAAAAAAAAAAACAGAGACAGAAATAAAGGGTGATCAGTAATCATGCCTTTAATAGTTTGTAAATATTTTTTTTTAAAATTCCAGGCAACTAAGATGTACATTTGTTGTGTGTGTCTGACATCTGAAAAAAAAATGAGACCACAATCTGTTCTGTTTCTTCCCTTTTCTAAAGCACATAAATTAAAGTATCAGTCACCTCAATATACAACAGTTTAATGAAAGAAAAGGGCTTGTTCTGTTTTTACAATTCAGTGTCACCTATTACCTGAAGCATTAGCTAGAGTTTTAGCTAGAGAACTTCCTTACAGAAAATAGGAAAACTCAGAACTTAGGCTGTCCAGAAAAATTCAAGAAATTTCCACTCCCTGCTCTCAAACTTCATTTTCTAATAAAGCATTAGAATAACATTTTCCTGTTTGAAAACAAAAGACCCCAAAAACTCTTCAAACACACCAGGGAATCACTGTCTGTACCGTAGAGCTTATTAAACTCAAAACATTAATGGCACAACAACCTCCTGTTCTACAACTTTAACACAGAACCTGAATTCACATCAGGATGAACAAGGCAGAAAATGCCAGACTACGGGTGGCCTTTGGTGCCTGTTGCTGCTCAGTGGCCTCCCGGGCCCAGTATCCAATAAATACTCTCAGCTGTGACAGCACCTGCAGCCTCAGGGACCTCAGCCCACACAGCAGATCTGGCTGAGGACTTTTCATGATTCCCTTGCTGAACTCACCTCAACTCCACCTCGCACAGCCAGGACTGGAATTCAGATGAAAAGACACTAAGGACCCTCCTCTCACTCTGGTGCTGAGGCTCAGCGCTTGTCACAGTTCAGCCAACTAGCTCTGGCTACCACCCAATATTCTTGACTATGGATGGTTTCCTTAGGTGTGGATCACTTTATTGGAAATACAGCATGGCTTTTGATGGAGGGGGCTTCCCATTACAGGGCACATGAGCACCGTGTACGTGGGGCTGCTCCTCATGAGACTGCTTGGGGGCTGGTAGGAAAAGCCTGTGCTCTAGCACAAGATAGATCACACACAGGCAAATGGGAGTTAGGCAGAAACAGCTCAGATGGCTGACATATCCATCTGTTCCCTAGCATGAAATAGAAAACCTCTGATCTAGGGGGAAAAAAAAGATGAAAGAACACAAAATGAAGCAAAAATGTGACCTTTTCTGCTTTTTCATCTTCCATAGTTTTGACTAAAGAACCTGACCTGTAAGTGCAGCTAACTCCAGAGACCAATGTACTCTTTCACAGTCTTGTGTGTGTGCAGTGCTAGAACCAAGTCACAACTACAGGTGTGAAGGAACAACGTCAGAGTCCTCAGAAGACCTGCTCTGTGCACTTGCCAGTGCTTGAGTTTGCTGATAAAGTTAAGCAAAGAGGTTCATTCTTCTTGAGCACAAAAAAAATCTGTCAAACCAGCTTCTATTACAGAGAAATTCTAAACGAACATAAATAATTATAGTCTTGATTAAAAATAATATATTATTCTAGATTTTTGGTTTTTTAGTTCTCATGTAAAACCCCTATACTCTTGACATCTAGGAACAAAGACAAAATAAAAACCAGGCACTTGCTGTGCCTTCTCAAGCACTATTGTGATGTTTAAGGGACACAGAGGAACTTAACATTTGAGATTAATGCCTACAGTGGAAAACAAGAGGTGTTCTTCATGCCGTTGGCTTTTTCAAGTCTCGGATTTGCTTAATCAGGTAGTTCTTCTCATCAGTGAATTGTTCGTCGTCCGTCCTTTCTTTCTGGAAATTGCTCAGAAACTCAATTAGCTTGGGCTGGTTTTTCAACAGGATCTCCACAATAGGCTGTGTTTTGTTTGGACTGGCCACAAAAACCTAACATGCAAACAAAATCAGGCACAGAGAGACAGCGAGGGGGTGGGGTTAGAGAGAGAGAGATAGAGGAACATCAGTCTCAACATCCCCATAAGTTGCTTTCTAACAAGTCGGCTGAAGGCTGGCAGGCAGATGCTTTACTGCTACACACCTTGACCCAAGACAGTCAGACAGGAGTTCAAACATGTTGATTCCACAGCAAATAGAAGCAAAACTGTGCCTGCGTGTGATATCGCTTCCCTTTAATTTTCCTCTTTGCTGATAAAAACTTGACTGTAAACCCAGCTGTTGAGAGAGAACTATCAATTCTCATCCTCTTCTCACCCACAAGACAAATACACAGAAATTAATTATCAGGAGAATGGAAAAGCTTTGTGTCAGTATTGATATTATTTCCATATTAAACCAGGCCTAAAATTAGACTTGCCAGCTTTGTTTTGGTTTGGAAAAATACGTCAGAGGCCTCATTTTCCTCTGCCTAATCCATTCATGGGAGCATGGAAACTTACAGCAGCAGAAGCAGGAGGGTTGTGGTGTGCCCAGGACCTTTGCAGCCCTGGCTGACCAGAGGAGGGTGGCAATGCAGGAAGGTGACATAAGACACAGATACTCACCTGGCACAGCCAGCCCACCACTCTGTCTCATTGCAGAACAATGCTCTGACTTTTTCCTCCTGTAATCACTAAAGCTGCAGTTTTCCAGCTCTGAACATGACTCCTCATGCCACGACACTGTTTCTTTAACACTTGCTCTGCGTTAAGTGCAAAGCTAAGGTTGTAAAGGGCAGCAGTGAAAGGCTCTTTTCAGGGACTTTGGGATGCCACAGAGCTGGGGCTCTGGGGACGTCGGTCAGGAGGGGCGGATGGGGCGCGGGGCTCGCGGTGGGAACACACGTGCAGCGCACCCCGGGAGCAGCTCCCACATCTGGCTCGCACCGAGGTTACCATGGCTGGTCAACAAACAGCGCCTGAGCGCTTGTGCAACGACAGAAATAACTCCAGTTATTCTCTACCCGATGAGAAGAAATTAAGGATGGACAGAACTGGAAAGTGTCCAGTTTCCCTCCAAGCCTGTCCAAACCAGAATGAAAACAAACATCTGCTGACAGTACAGAATGGCATGTTGTCCTGCCGAGCACAGGCGGCACCAGCACTGGCTCCCAATCTGAGGCTCTTCTGCAGGTCCCTCTTTCTCCCCTGAGGTTGTGCCCACAGGAAAACCTGGGCCACATCCAGCTGCTCAGGGAGGAGCTGTGCTACCTGATGAGGATCACACACACTCTGTCCTGGCGGGCTGTGCTACAGCCTCTTGTCCCTAAGACAACGCTTGGTAAAGGCTGGGGCAGGCTCAGACTGAACCCACCATTTGGCTTCATACTCCAAAATCAGAGGACATTATACAAGTGGTGGGGAAAGTGCCACATCAGGGGAACATGTGGAAGGAGTGGGGTTCAACACACACCAACAGCATCCCGCTGAGTACTTCTGCCCAAACAGGAAGCTAGAAGTACTTTTTCATTCACAAACCTGAGGCAAAGCATCTGCTTTTAAACCCTGGGATCCTGATGCTAGAATAGTCTTAATCACTGTCTATGCTTTTGTCTCCTCTGGATCCCTCCTCCTCAGGCTGCTCCTAGGAGTCCCTGCTGCAAGGTACTTTGCCCTCTGCTGTATAGGTGGTAAACCTAGTAAATAGCATTTCATATTGGACCTACCAGTGGCATTACCATAGCAAATAATAAAGAACTTAGTTTCATAGAAGCCATCATATCCTGTTTATCTTCCTGCTCAATTATGTATAGATTACAATCTTCTCCTTGCAAAACTGGCAAAGTGAACATTTAAACAAAGATCATCTCAACTGCCAGTCTTGTTCAGTGTCAACAGAGACTCCTAAAGAGAGAATGTTCAAAGACCAGAACATTCCTGAAATGTTATTCAATACTTTGGCTAAGCAAACAAAATCAATTCTGCCAGTATCAACTGACCAGTTTCACAGAGCCCAGGAGTAGGACCACCCTGAGACTTTATGTTAGAAAGGGTCTCCCTCATTCTGTATTGGCATAGAGAAGGAGATCAATCCCTAAAAACAGAAACATTATTAATGTTATCTGGAACATTTCAACTAAAATGTAGTTGGATCAAACCACAGAGAACGTGGTTTCACCTGTGGTTTTATTATGAATGGATATTTGTTCTAGAGCATTAAATTCAGATAGATGATAGAGACAGAGACCCAAAATGAAGACAAGTACCCGTATAAAAATTCCAACTCTAAATATAGCTGTCTCAAAACAGAGACAGCTTCATTTCATGAGTATTTTCAAAAGGCCTGGAATGAAAATCAACTCTGAAGCTTCAAAAGTTGTCCAAAGTGCAATTGTTGCTACCTTCTCCATTAAAAGTCCTAATGTATTTCTTCAACCAAACATCATAATTACTTGATTAGAGAATCTGACCTTATTTCCTTACAATTAATGACCAGGCATTCCCACCTTCTGGGGCAACAGCAGAGCAAGAGCAATTACAAGATGCCCTGGACTGAGTATTTTAGGACTTACTCTGGGGTCAGGCACAATGTCACTGTCAGGACACTGCACACACAGAACACACACAGTTCATGCTGCTTATAGCACACTGCTTCACATAATAACCCTAACAACCCTAACCTTACCCTTTAGATTATCCAGCTGAGAAACAGACAGGACACATCCCCACAAACATGGCCTCAGTTTCGTACCAAGAGCAAACTGTCAGTATGGTCAAATCATGTGAGGCCGTTTGCAGAGCAAGCTGCAGGAGGTAGCTCATAATGTGCACGAAAGAGAATGGAAAAATGAAACTGAGGTCACAAAACACAGTGTACCCATTCTATTTTTAGATTTAAACAGTAAAATATATCTTTCTAAATGTCTCCTTAAGGGCAAGAAAGTCACATAATCCCAGCTCACTGCTGCAGGGTGTTTTCCTCAAAATCAGCAACTTGTGAAATCCAAGAGAGCTGCTCC
Organism: Illadopsis cleaveri; assembly: GCA_013399915.1. Classification (NCBI taxonomy): domain Eukaryota; kingdom Metazoa; phylum Chordata; class Aves; order Passeriformes; family Timaliidae; genus Illadopsis; species Illadopsis cleaveri. Next base: position 215,001 of record VXBB01014828.1, read on the forward strand.
TACCCTTTGTGAATATGTGAGGTCAAAGGAATCCCTGCACCACGTTCACACGTGTGAAAGATGCAGCCTCCCCTACAGACAGGCAAACTCAAAGCAGGCCCCACTAATGGAACACATCTCAAACCCACCACAGGAGCTGGAGAGACCTTCCCAATATTTGATCCCCAAAGTGTGTGCACTCAAGACTGACATGTCTCCACTGAAATCACTGCAGAGAAGAACCAGTGACTCCCAAAGCCCACAAGTTTAAGTGATCCCCTTGAATTGTTTATGAAGGAGGAGGGAAGGGGTGAGGTGTGTTAGTTTTTCCTCATGATTAAATACTGGATAATCCTTATGAATACTTGCCTGGGACATGCAGTTTTACAAAGCAGCTGCAGCCCTTTAGGAGGGTGCTGCAAGGCAGAAGGTCCATTTTTTTCAGGCAAAAGAAGAGAAGGGGCTGGAGTTAAGAGGAAGATCAACCATCTCCTAAATGGAGAATGGAATGAGGCACTGCAAATGGGCACTCTGTCTTCATTTTCCCACTCACAGTTAGTTGGATGATTTAAATATTCTCAGAGCTTGGGGGTATTGGCATTTTCCAGCACAAAATGTTCCTCCAAAATAAGTTTGTAGAAGTGCTCATCACTTTAATCTCTATCTTACAGTTTCAAATCTGCAATAATTAGAAATTGCCTCAGGGAGTAAGAGTCATAAGCCTTTTTCTGGGTCAGCTGGGACATGGGAGTGTTGGAATCTGGATGCTTACAAAACAAACACTTTTTCATTTCAACTGTGTCTAACTGGTGAAACATCTAAATCAGGTAATTTAAACCCAAATCTTTTGGCAGCTCAGACAGAGCATCAAGTATCCACTTCTCAGCAGACCTTTGATTCCAAATCACTGTGGTTACTCTACTGTAATTTCAGCCAGGACTGCATAGGTATTTTGCAGGCATAATTTTAAAATGCAGGCACAATTTAAAATTTATGAGATTAGAAGCTGAGGACGAGATTCCTCTCCCAGTCACATTAACATGGAATATTACAGCTGACAAGAGAGCCAGGCTGAGAGGCACAAACCCAGAAACAGGAGGCAGGGACACTGCAGAACAGGGCACAAACAGCCAGTCTCTTAAATAGGTAAGAATTTCAGTAGTTCTCAAGAAGTTAGAACTCAATTTAAGAAGTGAAATCAGAGGGAAAAGAGCTTCTCTGACCCTCTCTACAAAGCTAATTCACAATGCAATTTTCTGTAACAAACCCTGTAACGACCCTTTCCCCTGAGGAGGACCTGGATGCTGCTACATCCAGGGAACCCAGATTCTCAGTGAGGAGGATCCTAAAAGAGGAGCTCCTGCACCTCTGCAGTTACTCCATACTGTGCTGCTGGTGGTTGTGAACGAGCAATTTCCAGCTGACCAGGTTCTGCTCTGAGTCTGCAGCTCCCCACAATGAGCACTGCATGTGTGAGGCAGTGTGAGGAATGCCATGGGAATGCTTTGGCCCTGCTGAAATGCTCCTGACTGGTAACACTGGAAAAGACCAGCGACATCCCACAGAGGTGTCTGAGGACGGAGTTTGACCCTTTGAGCTGGAGAGACACAACACCACTGTTGTTCATGGTTTGTTCTGCTGGCACTCAAGGTCCAAGCATTATATCCCCATGGCAGCAACTGCAAGTGGTCAAGCAAGGATGAGCCTGCAATATCCCCACTTTAACTGGAAATGGGATGTAACATAGTGGAAGGGAGGAACTGGAAGGCACAATGGGAGGAACAGCAATGTGTGATATGGTAGCACACTGGAATCCTTTTACATTATTCCAAGTCATTTTGAATGCCTCCTAAAATAAGTGAAATCAGCCATTCCTAAGGCCTGGTCCATGCCTATCATTAATTCAGGAACAGCAACTCATGTCTTTCATAAATAAAAATCTTGCATTTATTCACAGAGTGGCTAAGAAACCCCAATCCTCTGATACTTTCTCCCCACTGGCATCTCAAAGGCTGCAAGGGTCTGGAGCCAGACTGCTCGCTTATCTTGGAGCCACACACCGCCTGATAAGGAGGAGGAGTACAAGTTATTCAAAGTGGTTCAGTTGACTGGAAGTCAGCAAGGGAACAGCTTACCAAGCTGCTTATTTCACAAAAGGAAATTTCTTTTAATCCTCCTTGGAGCTTTTTTTTCTTTTAGAAAACTAAAAGCTTTTTGGAGAAGCTGTACATTCTCTAAGTCTGCACACTGAAGATCTGAAAGCTTTTTTTCCAAATCAGAAATGGCATAAGTGCAAAAGTCAACAAGTCATCCTGAATTTGTGGAGGGTGTTGTAACCTCTTTCCACAGTCATTTTGTGTTATCTGGTATTTTCTTAGCCAGCTTAGGGAAGGGATATCCTTAGAGGCCCAAAATTCCTCTTCTGATAATCATTAACAACTCTATTTATAGTTTGAAATTAACATGTTCATTCCAAATTAGAGTTCGTCTGACTCACCCTCTCTTGCAGAGCCAAGAACTCTTTTGTTAGGAAAATGGTAAACTTCTAATTTATTAACATTGATCTTCATGAAAAAAGGGACACTGGTTGGGTCTGGTAATTGTTTAACGCTGCATTAATGTCACTGCAAAATGATGGAAGGATAAAATTCATTTCAACCTCAGATTTACCAAACCTTTTTAATACCTTTAAAAGCATATTGCATTTGCACTGATGCCCAGCACCAGCACCACCTACTTTTAATCTTCAGGTAGAGTTTTATGACCTTTTTTATCTTTACCCACAATCACACAGTAAAATGATCCAGAAGTGGGGAGAAGGTCTCCTGGATCCTACCTAGAAGTTGTGTATTTTGTTATCTGTAGCTCATGGCTACTTGACTGACTACCCCCAGCTCAAACCAAAATGATGCTGCTTTAGGTCTCACCTGAACCAGGCAAACAGAAATCAGAGGTTGAGTGATAGAAATCTTTTCAATTATGACCCTCTCAAACACTGCAAGTGACTGTAAACCCCAACCTTTGCCTTAATTTTCTGCACTTCTCCTTGTCCAGCTTGAAAGACACTTTTATGAGGAGAAGAGAAAGTCTGCCACCTCTACAACCCATACTAGCTCACCTTGAACACATGGAATGCTTCAAACTGAATGTTGGGGCTTTTATCTCGCAGCAAGTTCATCATCAGCTTCAGGTTTTCTGGTTTGCTGATGTATTTCGTCATGATGGCAAAGTTGTGTCGGTCCAGAATCAGTTCACCCAGAAGCTGTAAGCACATTTAGAAAAAACCACTTTTTTTCAGTTCACCACATCATTTTTGAATGCAAAGAAAGCAGTAGTCTATTTCAATATTTCCTTAAGAGGTTTCAATTTTAAAAAAAAAGGGAACTAGACTTCTTATCATGCAGTGGGTTACTTAATGCCCAATAAAGCTCATCTTCTAAATACTACAGAGAGGGATCCTGCATATGGGCTGGGTGTAGTAAGGGCTGGTGTGAGCAGTTGGGACAAAAGCAAGTGCAATGCAGCTGTCCCACAAAGACAGCCTCATTTCATTCCCATGTTACATTCACAGCCCCTCTGCTTCCATGTGCAGGCCTTGGTGCACCAGACAGAGACTGCCACATTATTGCCAGGTTCCTGGGAACCCACGTTCTGAACCAAAGCACAGATCTGAGCTCAGAGGAGAAGTGATTGTGCTCATTCCATAGAAATGGCTCAGTACTTCCCCAGACGTGCAGGAAAGAGAAGACACAGTGAGTGAGCTCCTGTGCATTTCAGGAAGAGCATCACAAGCCCTTAGTTCTTTTCTCAATAGAAAAATGGCTGCTCCATTACCACACATGCACCTTGATATTCTGCATAACACAGAGCACAAATTTAGGAGGAAAGTGCTGAGAGACTTTACCTTCAAAGATTGTCTCTTTGTTACATAATTCTCAGAATGAAGGAGTTTTTCATAATCCTCAAAGATCTAGAGTAACAAGAAAATACAAATTCATCAGATTCATGTCCATTCTTCATTTCCTTGGTCCTCACCCCAGAGGAACAGCAGAGGCTGCAACAGTGCCACCCTCTAACACTTCACTGTAGTGCCAAGGCCAGCTCTTGTGGCCTTTTCTCTTGGCTGGTTATCATGCCGTGAATTAATGCTCAGGAACGCTCCTCTTCCAAGTGTTGCAGAGGGGGAATACCACATATGGACTGGATGGAACAGGGGCTGGTGTGAGCCAACTGAGACAGAAGTAAGCCAGTGCCTGGACAGCCTTCTCTTACAGAAGGGTGACTCTGCTGCCAGGACATGTGGGTCCAGCACATAATGTCCACTCACTCATATCATGGTCATGCCTGCCTGCGTGACTTAATACAACACCCAAAATGGTGATTGGGCATCCCAAATCCTCCTTTTGTGAGGTGCCACCTCACCTGCCTTCAGCAGCCTCACTCGTTAAAGCTCTTTGCCCGACAAGGGTCACTGGGCACAAAGTGTGTGCTGGATTTTGCAGGGATGGACCAAGGGGATCTTGTGGTCAGGAAGACTGAGAGAGAAGGCTGCAATATGTTCAAACTATCTACCAAACAAGTGGGAAAAATCAACACTGCCATCCAATAGTCACCAAATAAAAAAGCAACAAACCCAAAAAACCTTTGTTTAGGCAAAAGATACTCAAAAATTTAAAATGTCAAATGAATGTAGAATGGGGACTGTTCCAGTGCAGTCCTTCAGTATTAAGAGAATAGATAGCAGAAACATTTACTTTGCTCCAGCTAAGCTGCATTAGTGACTCAGCAATAATAAGCCTGCTTTTTATTTAACCTTTGTGGTAACCAGAATGAAAGAAATTTGTCTTTTTTTCATTTTGGCAATGAAATAGAGAATACCTCAGATAACATGAAAACATAGCCCACAGTCTAATTCCATGATCTGTATCAATCCAATTTTAGCTGAATCCAATGGAATTTTTCTGACCCACATTTGGTCCAAAAAGGAGCCAAAAAGTCTAAGTGAAAAACAGCAGCTAACTAAAGGACTAATTGCCTTAGGAAAATAATAGGAATACTCAAACTTCAGTCCCTTACATTTAGGTACATGTAATTTCCAGTAATGCTAAAACTTGTTTCAGTAACTCTCCTCCTCTGTCCCAAAGTACAATAAATAACACCAGTTTGGCCCTGTCAGTGCTGGGGTATCAAAAAACTGTTTAAAACCTGCACAAGTTTTCTCCCATGATCTGTTTACATGAGAAGTTTCAGTTTCATTCACCCTTGAGGAGCTCCGATGCACATGGTGAGGAATAAAACTTGCTCTTAACCTATGAGTTCTCCTGAAACCTTGGCATGTGTCCCCAGCTGTGTGCAGAGGGGGTATCTGCATTTCACAGGCCAGGCGTGGATTCTGCTCCAGTACAAAGCAGTGTTTGGTTTTGCAGTTCTATGTCAAGAGTTTATGCAGAGCACAAAACCCCCTGCGCATTTTTTTCCAGCCAAGCATGAATAGATTTTTTAAAAGTCTTGCAGCATTGATACTTACTACATCGTAATTTTGTTCCAGAAATTCTGCCACCAACAATTTGTGTCGTGTTAACAGGTCCTGGGGAAGAGCAGAGTAAGGTTACCTGAGAGCAAGTTGCCTTTGGTTGTCCCTTGATTCTCAAATGTATTTCAGCACTTTTGACCAGAAGGCATTTACTACATTATTTCTATAGACAACACTGCATTCATTATGTGTTTAGTAGGACTTTAGGGAGAACTCAGGTAATGTAATGCTAATAGAATCAATTTAGAACTATTCTAATACTCTTTATTTTTATTCCTGTTTCTCTCCCACCTTTTCTTGTTGTTGATAGGTCAGAGTGCACAAAGCAGGGATGGGGAAAAGGAAGAAATTAAACTGACTCTTTATGGAGGATGAGCTATGATCTCCAAGCCAAAAGTGATCTACATGCTACCCCACAGCTGGGAATGATGCTAAGCCTGAACTGCTACTGCTCATCTCCAAGAATACAGCAAGGAAAACTCAAATTCAACCACTGTATATACATTCAACTACTCAATAATGAAAGCTAGACACCAACCTAAGCTAAGCCATCCAGGCTCCCCCCACCTCCACTCCCTTCCCTGGAAGGAGTCTGAAGTAAGTGAGATGAGTCCCTTCTGTAGAGCTTTTTCTGCCCAAGGTTGGCTTTCTGACACAATGCAGTAGTGGACCTTTCAGAGAGCTGGACAGACTGCCTCCCATTCCAGAAGGCCAACTAATTCAAATTTAAATTAAAAGAACCTCTCCCACAGAATGGGGATGGATGCTGGTGCTCAGTGACAGAGATGCAAATGTTCAGCTCCAGAAGAAATTGACTCTTTTTACTGGATGAATAGTTATGAAATGAGTGGCCAGCATGAACCATTTAAGTATGATTTTTATCTTCCTGGTTCTTTTAAAACATAACATTGATCGCAATAAATGTCTGATGAAGTCCATTCAAGTTGGTATTTTTCAGTGAATCAGGTTCTGCTCTTTTTCATAATCTTTTTCTTGGTTTCCCTGCCCAGGCAGAGACTGGAGCTGATGAGGAGCTCAAGCAGATGGACAGACACATCCTCACAAATAAAAGAAATCCTTTACATACTAATCCTTTCATTTATTTTTACCATCAGTTATAAGAGGAAAGCAGAGTCCTACAAAACCCAGTGCCTGTTTTAAATACATCCCTTCATTTAGCAGGACTGCAGTGGCAGCAGTTTAAGTGAAACATGTGATTCAGGAGCTTTTATGCAGGGCACTTAGAGGCAAGTACAAGCCATTCAATAGGGGGCACAAATGAAATATAATCCAAAATGAGTTTTTCATAGGAAATGGCAAGGAAGCGTGGAGCAGCAGCATTCAGCCAGCCCAGTCCAACTGCTGCTTGCACCCTCCACAGCCAGCTTATACCTTGAAATACAAGCCCTTTTCCTCTGCATTTTTAACAGCTCTGTTTCCTCTCTGCAGTGCACCTGGATAATTTTAATTAAGAAGTACATCTCCAGATCATAAAAAATTCCAGTGTTTCCCTACTATAAATATCCTCAGACTTTAATGCACGTTTAATTAAGCCCTCCTCTGTGCATAGACTATCCGAGGCTTTCAGCTCTGAACCAGACACTCAGGTGGCAACTGCAAACCCAACATGGGGACAACAGAAACAAAAACGTGAGTTCTGTAATCCAGCCAGCAAACAATCACAGCACTTATTTTTTCAGTATTAGAAAGGAGGTAGCTCCATATTTCATGATTCAATCACTTCCACATCACTTTTTGCTGTTCCAGCTATTCAGAGTAACAGACAAACAGGAGATGAGATGTGATGAGCAGCTGGTTTATTTCCAGAACTGACCATGTATCAGATGCTAAGAGACAATTTTTTAAAAAGCTAAAAATGCCATTTACACATTTCCCCCGAGCATTTTAAAAGGCGATTTCTGTCCTTTGTCTGAGGATGCACTGCCCTCACACTCCTCGCTTTCCAGTGCATGTGAGGATGTAGAATCCTATTTTTAAATCCTGCTAAAAATACACTCAGTTCGCAGGGGACAGAAGTACATTCTACAGCTGTAGATCTGTGAACAACATCAATCCGACTGTTTTGGGAGGGTTGTAGCAGTCTACAGTCCCTGCCACAGCTTAAGGACCCCTGTCCCCATCCTGCCTCCTGGCTGGGGTGAAGACTGTCCATCACCAGCCTGCTGACCTGGGAAGATGCAAAGCTGGGAACTGAGTCCAGGAGCACTTTTTCTGACCAGAGACAAATATTCTTCTGAGCATAGGGTAAAATGCCAGAAACAGAAGATTTAAATATCTAAGTTATGTTGCATTTTTATACCTTGCCTGTGTTTCTGTGCTACTTTGAATTTCATAACCTTTACCTAAAGGACACTACAACAGGGAAACTTAAAATAAGGGAAAGATGCTGCAATTGGTTAAGGGGTGATTTGAATTGCTAATCTTGCTCAACTCATTACTGAAGAATGCAACGTTATCTCCATTATGCAAATCTTTATCCCATTCAGTCGGTTAGTAAACACCAGTAAAAAGCCGGGTTTCAGTGTGTGCTGAATCACTGGGCTGAGTTCTAACATTCTTCACAATTACTCCTGAGGTCTATCTAATCATATTCTAATTAGGTCTGAAAGGAAAGAATAAACAATGTGTTTCTATGACAGCAGGGAACTCAGTGATAGAAGGAAAAAAAGGAGCTGCATCTATATTTAGAAGAGTCTTTAACTAAAAAGATTTTCCCTCAGCTTTCTTAAACTGCTTTTCAGAAATAAATTAATCTTCCCCGTATGTGAAGTTCACAGGCATCAAAATTTTTGGTGTTTTTTTGCTCAAGGACTGTATTAGCACCTGGTGGGAAGGATGATGGTCACATACAAACTCCAAGAAATTTGGCAACTTCACCCAACCTCATTTTTAATACAACACAAACTCTACACAGTACACTCTAGAGAGCCTATGCAGTTTTTCCACCTACTTGCCTTTTAGCACTACAGTCCTTACACTGAACCATGGGTCACTAAAGTAAGACTATGGATACATTGTAAAATAATCAGCGGGCTTGGCATTAATCTAAACTTGACTGCTGAGCTCAGAAGGGACAGCAAAAATTACAAGGATTTCAAATGTTAGTTTTAAATGGTGTCTTCTATTTACTCATGTTGTCATGATGGGCACTGGGTTTGTCTTGGGGGAAGGTAGGGAGAGAAAAAGGTTATGCACTTTACAAGAACTGTAGGTAATACATAATTAATTTGAGTTTTAAATGGTAGCATAAATGACCATGTGTAATCAAGGTGAAGAATGTTAATTAAATACAGATTTACATTTCTTTAAAGATTCTTTGCAGACTTGATCACTGTTGTGAATCCTGCAGGTCACAGTCAGACTAAGGGTTAATTAATTATATCCTTTACTGAACACTAAAAAAGCCACCCAGTTCAAAGCAACACAATGCTCAGTGATGACTTCTGATGGAGTGCTACTTTTGACACAAACTATGATGCATGTATTGAATAATTTACCTTGAATGTAGCAAAGGCATCAGAAGCAATATCAAATGTTGACATTTCCACATATTTAAAAAAGTCTCTGAACTGTTCTGAAAATAGTATGATTTTGGCCAAAGGTTCATGGCGGATACACTCTCTCAGCATAATTCCACAACGTAAGGCAATATTTGGGGATTCATATCTGGAGAATGAAGAGAAAGAGAAAACATCAAAACATAGAAGAACAAAGATAAACAGGCACCTTTCCAGCAACAGGGAACTTTGTAGAACAGGGAACACATGGGCCAGAAGGGACAGCACACATGGAGTGCAGCTCCCAGCCACAGTGCTGTACCCAGCTGCAGGACCTCATCCCAAAGCTCAGGAGCACACAGATAAGGCTGCCAGAATTTTTCATTGTAAATCTCTCTCTTCCCAAGCCAAAACACATTTTGGTGTAAATTTGCACTACACCTCCTCTCTGTGGAAAGACCGTGGGGAGTGTGCAACATTTCAACAGAGCTCCTTCATCCTTTTGCATTTGTGAGCAAGCACAGCCCGTACAGTATAATAACCTCCCTTTTCAGATTTAATTCTGAGCTCCTCAGTTTATCCGAAAAAACTGTAACACCTCATGACCATCCATCACCTCCCATTCCTCCTCTAGAGGACATCACTCTGGAGTATTAATGAGGAAGGTAGGAAGAGTCTCTCCAGGCAGTCTACACAGGATTAAGCTTTCTGTAGCTCTGAAAAATATTTTTTTTCTTTTTTCTTTTTTTTCTTTTTTTATTTTTTTTTTTTTTTTTCCATTTTTGGAGGGGTTCTGCTCAGTTCCTCTTCTGCAGGGGTCTGGCTGTGTTCAGGACACAAGCACCCATTCCTCAATAGTTACAATCCTGTTATGGCACATGCACTGCAATAGCCAGGAGCCAGCACATGTCTCGCACTTGGAGAGAAAGGGAGAGAAGGGGGAGGCAATTCAGATCATTTTCCTTTTCTATAAAGTCTTGATTTCTTTAAAGCTGAAATTAATCTGAAGCAAAAACTGTTAGAAACACATTAAAAACCAAAAAGGATGAAATCCAACAGTCAAGAAGGACTTAAAATGAACTTCTTCCAGCAGTCTGCCAGAAATCATGTGAAAGTGCTGAAGTCCAAGGGGACAGAAAGCACCCTCTGTTTCAATAAACTGGTTATACCATATCACAACTGTGTATTATCACCCAGAGCTTATCAGCATCATTTTTCCTTTGCACAATTAATTCCTATCACTAGGCCAAAAGAAATGCAATTAAAAAAA
>VXBB01014828.1:232973-297162 GCA_013399915.1 Illadopsis cleaveri
AATGCAATAGGCTGACACCTGAGAAAAAAATCGGCCCAATTTACACCTGGTTCTCTATGTACACCAAATACTGTATTCATCTGAAATCCTATACACAAAGCCTGCACTCAGAAGATAAGATGCTACTAAAGCAAGTCCTCGTGCAGTAGCAAAGTCAAATAACCTACACAAATGAAAGAAAGGAAAAAAAAAAAAAAAGCAGACTATGTGCTGTGTGTTTTCTGAAGCTGAGAAGCTGGAAGGAAGCAGGCAACAAGTAAAGCCAAGCCAAAAAGGTAGGAACTGTTATCTCAAGCTGGCAGTTCCACTGGAGTATGAGACAGGAAACACTGGGCGGGAGCTCTGATTGAAGATCCTTCCCACCCAACAGAGCGCACATTAAGCCACAAAAAAGCAACCTTTTGTTGTTGGGGGCTGACAGGGGGCAGAGGAAATTTTGCATCCAATAGAAGTACAGCAGCCACAGTAGCCTTGGGCCATTTCTTTTATAGTCATGGTAGAGGTGATTTTTTTTTTTCTCTCCAGGTAGTGTTGTGATGTCATGTAACAAACATGGAATGGCACAAGTCAGCCAAACCCACTTTCCTTTAGCAGATTTTGCTTTCCTATATTTCCTATAGTATTATATAAATATATATGTATATCATATAAATATTATAATTCATTCAGCATTAAATAAATAAGAAAACATGTCCTCAAGTCACATTTTGACGTAGTGGTGTCTAACATGAGGTGCTTGTTTCCCAGTCCTGCAGCTGACTGCACACACACCCCCCACGCTGTGGGCACACAGCAAGCTGTGTGTTCAGGGCCCTGCCCTGGCTGCAGGCACGGATTTTAGGTCTCATTTTTAGATAGTCCTAGCAGCAGGACACAGGCAGGGAAGGCATCATCACGTCTGACATCATTACACTGTTCTGCAGCAGCTGCTTAGACTGGGCAGGACTGACTCTAGACTTCTATTGATGGATTCAACTGCACCTTTTTAACAAGACATTCCAGAAACAGCAGTTCTCAGCCAGTGCAGTGCTGCAGAGGGCTAGTCAAGACATCATGAACAAGGAGCCTGAGGACCACAGACACACTGCTGCCTGCAGCAGGATTCTCCAAAAAAAGCATTTAAGTGATGCCATTTAAATTCACCCACTGACTGAGGCCACTTACAGTAAAATGTCTCTCAGAAGCATAGATATGCATAAAAACTTTACTATCATCTTAATATTCTTGGTTGCTACAGATGCCAAAGAAAATCTGGGACATAATCCAAAAATATTTTTTATCTTTAAATAAAGCCCAGACATATGGTAGCAATACATGCCCACCATGCAAGATCAAAATGAGTGAAAAACTGAAAAAGCAAAGACAGAGACAAGGGAAGAAAATGATTGGATATACATATGAAATTAAAAACAGTTTGTAATAATGATGGAGAGAATTATCATCACTGTCCTGAGGTTAAAAAGACCCCCCCAAAAAAAAGATTTAATGCTGAAAGTTGTGGAGTTAATTACAGAAATAATTTAAAGTTGAAGTTCACATGTGGCCACAAGCATTGGAGAAGTCTGTCCCACAGGCACAACTACTCTTCTAATGCATTTTTCCTCCTCTCTGTTCTACCACACCGTGCTCCAGTTTGACTCCAGTTATTTACAGATACCACTGTTGGTCACTCCTGCAATGCAAAAAGGTCTAAATGAACCTGAGCAGTCATCAACAATGCTACACAAGAGTTTGTGGTGAGAAATGAAGTACACATCACATGGGGAGGAGTCAAAAACAACCAGCACATAATTATTTCCACATGAAGTTTGGTGAAGAAATAACAGCCAAATGAAATAATCATTTAAAAGTATAGAGTTCCATAGAAAGAAAGTCAATATGAAAAAAATAAAGTAAGAAATCTGGAAAAAAATCTGAAATTCCGTTTGTTTGGGTTTTTTTAACTAAAAGTGAGAAAGTAGATCAACTGCAATGCCAGCATGTTCCAGGCAATGCTCTTTAATGACACTCAAATTAAAGCACCTACCCTTTTAGAAGCATGAATAGGATATGTGGATGGGCACTAATGTATTCCACAGTAGGGCTGCGTGTGCCAATTTGTCTTCTCAAGATGTTGTTGAATATCTGGGAAACATCCTTTTTGCCCTGTTAAAGAAGCAAAATATATCTTTGCTTAGAAAAACATGAGCAAATGACCATTTACTGTAACATCAATTTAAAAAACAAATTAAATTGAAAACAGAACATGTCAGTCTTTTATTTTTTTTCTCCACAGTCTCTCTGCCTCATGTTTGCTGTTTCCACAAGAAGGCTTCCTCCTTTGGGTGGCTCTGAAGGCTCTTGACTTCCCCACTCCCATTTTCATCTTTTTTTTCTAAATGAAGATGTGCATTCCTCTTACACTGTCAACCAAGTCCCTGGCTATTTCAAACAGCACCACTAAAGCCCCATAACAGCAATCCACTACCCTGAGCCAAGCGTGATGTTGCTGTGTGTGATGTTACTCCTGTGGCCTCCAAATGTGAGTCATCCAGCTGGTACCAAACCCCTGCCACACTGCCTACACTTAAAAAGCTTAAGCTTTTCATTAGTCAAATGCAAACAACTCCAAGCTTGATTACATTTCTGAAAGTCAGGGTTACATTTAAACTGTGCCCATTATTTACCATGAAAAATGAAATAACTACTGCCAATAAAATGGCTGCATCACATACATGTCTCTGCTTTAATCAAAACTAAAGTCCTTCTCTTTGTCCTAATGTTGTGCTGTGTGCACCTATCTACACAATCACATTTTGTCTTCAAATGCTTCGCTGTGCAAACAGCTTTCCAGAAGGTCTTTCCAAATCATGTTCTATTCAGCCACAGGGTTCACCAATACATCTTGCATTAAAAATCCTTCTCCTCCCCTGCTGCTTCCTCCCCTGGCACAGCAGACGAATTGATGTGTGAAGTTAAGGAAGGTGGGAGATGGCTGCACTGAGGAACAGTAACCAAGGCACTGAGTCAACAGCAGGTCACTATGTACAGGGCAAGCTAAAGCAAAAGGTCACTTATAATCTGTACATGCTCATTGATTTGTCTTGGGAGGACAAACATTCCTTGGCAGAGAACTTATTGACTGTTTGAAGCCAAGGAGCAGATAGTTTCACACGGAGGAAAATTCCCTGGTTTCACCTCTACAAATAAATCAGTGCTGAGGAACACAAAATATTCTGCTTTCCTACTTGTTCCAACCCAGCTGGCTGGGAGACTTGGAGACTCTGGGAATTAAACAGGAGAATCAAATCAGAGCAGGCCAGTCCATCTGCCTTTGTCTGCAACACGTTTTTTGACCCTTGGACATAATTTCAAATAGGCTAATTCTGTATAAAGTCATCCCATTCTCCCTTATCTTTACAACACTCATATCATATGCCTGGGATCCTGTGATCCCCACGGGCTTCAGCAGTTACTCCAAGACGAAAACAATTCAGACAGAGAAGAGCTGTTGAAAGGCTGAGCTAAAGATGGCCAGAAATTAAGTGATCCTCTCTGCTATGCTGAATTTTATATTAGTTACTTAATACTGTGTGCATTGCAGCATAATATCCACAAGCACAGAGGAGAGAGATATAGATACACAGATATATGTATCAAATTATAGCTAATTTTCTAGAGATCAGTGATAGTGTAAGCCAGAGTTGATCTCCATGGATTCTCCAGGAGGGAATGGAGGCAGATAGGAGAGATACATTAAAATTCTAGGAGTACTTTTGTAACACTCCTTACTTGGATCTGCAGTTGAATTTTGCCTTATAATGAAATACATATGGCCACTGAAGCACAAGATAAGGCAGCATGAAGAGAAAGCGGCTAGACAAGAACAAAATAAAACCCTGCCAAGGATGCATTATATAAATAAAAAATTGTGTAATACCTGTACCATAATTTAGGCCGTGTTTCAAGGCAAAGTAGGGGAAAGATTTTATAAAATTACCAGTCCTGGGCTTGTAGTTATTTACTGTCTATTTTAGGATCCTTACAGTTCGTGAACTTTTAGGCTTACACACAGTAACCTCTACTTTTTTAGTTGTCTTCTTCTGTTTGCACATTTACCTCAGTTCTTCAAAGCTCAAAAATAAATTTCATATTTTAAATTTCTAAAAATCCAGTCTGATCTTGATTCTGGGCTCTTGCCCAAACCTGACTTTGATGCTTCATAACAATGTCATCACTGAAATTATATCTTGTTTGTTGAGTGGCAGAAGCAATAAATCTGTGTTTTCTATGGATGTGTGATGGATGGATCCAAGTCTCCCCTACACAGTCTTTGAAAACACATCTTCAAAGGGAAGTTCAGCTGTGAAAAACTGGCATCAAAGTGGGCAGAAGGGTGGGTGAGGAGGACACAGGGAGTCAGGACAAAGCAAAGTAACATTATTGCCTTCAGAAATCAGATTTTCAGTAGTTTATGATTAGCTTTTTGCCATTACATATGGATCAAAAAATTAACTTGCATGTTATAGAGTGATGAAATGGCTTGTTCAGTGAAGAAACTTAAATACCAGCTGTGGCCACCAATATAACAAAATGGAAAGAGAAAAGTTGATAAACTGGAAAAGTCAGTGGGAAGATATGAAGACAAAGCAGCACATGCTCTTACTGTCCTCTTGTTCAGTGACATTTGGTTTCTGGTGTTTTGTCCAAAGAACATGTATAACAGTTTGGCTAAATGATTGGAAAGTTTTTTGCAATTAATAAAAAATATATTTTGCAATAAGAATTATGAGAATTCTTTGTAGTAACAGCAATTCAATAACAGATTAGGTATTTCATCCAGTGCTTGCTTTTAAAGACTGTATGTTCAATATGCTCATACAGAATTTTTTTCTGGCAGAAGCAATACAGACTGTTGTGTAACTAAAAAATTGCAGAAGTGTCCCTTCTTTGCTAACAGTATCTTCTCCTCCTCTCTTCTCCATTTTTCTTAAAGGGTTTTTTAAGGGCTTCAGTTGTTGGGTTTTAAATATTTTTGCAATTAGACATTTAACAGTAACCAGAGGCGACACAGAGAAGACAAAGCATAAAAAATAAACCTCTTGAACTTAAGACTCAAGAAAGAGTGAGAGAATTCCACTAAAAACATTCTCAAAAATTGATACAAAATAAATAAATCCGTCCTTGATCCTGCATTTACTGGTGGTAGGGAGCGGAGTGGGAAAGATGAAACCTAAATCACTCATTTTCCTCCCTTTCATTCATTTATAAAATGGAAAGAAAATTACTTCTACACATGACTCCCACAAAAGGTGTCTCTGAGAGCATCAGATCTCTTTGAGAGACTGATTTTTCTCTTCAGCAGCTGCCTGTACATTGGGTACTCCTCCTGTTCCAGACCTCAGCGGTGGAGGTTTTGGTCCTGGGCGCTGGGGATTTCCCACCGATGGTCGGACACTTGTGAGGAATCACCAGCGCCCAGGAGCCACAGAAATCACCGAATTCATAACAGCAGCCCCTGGGGGCCACTATCCCAGCTGACTGCAAACCACAAGAATGACAATGACCTGACAGTGACAGAGTTTATTCCCATCCCACCAGTCAACAGCAGATTAACAGAGCTGATATTTATCCTGAATTATGGCAATCTTTGCCACTATAATTCTTCTTTGCCTTACCTATAAGCATGTTTAGTTGTCATAGCAGTTGTCTATTAGGTTTTTGGCTTAAAAACAAAGCTGGCAAGAAGTTCCACAGAGTATATAATGTCATATATAAATATATAAATTAAATAANTGTCAGTGTACAAGCATGTCTTTCAGCACACCAATCAATCTAGAGCAGCAACTTTCTTCAGCCCGTGGAAAACAGTTTTGAATGCAATGAAATTATTTAGACTTCAGAAAGACATGACTCTAGTCACTGACAACACCAAGACTAAGGAGATGAAAAAAGTTTATGGATGTTGACCTACCTCAAAATCTATCAGCTGCAGGTTGGCAATAAGCGTCACTAGAAGGCCACTGTTGTAGAGCTCTTGTGCCAGCTGGGCCACAATTTCAGTGGGTGGCTCTTTGTCTGTGGTCCCACACAGAATTTCCTTCATTGCTTGCAGTGATTTTGACACTTCCTCCGATGCCTTTTTGCCAGCAGATAATGGGTTTTGTTTTAAAAAAATGAAACAGGGAAAAAAGGGTGCTCTTTTAAAAGACATGCATTTTAAAACAAATGTTTCTAAAGGTACTTACAATGATCATTATGTCTTGCAAAATGATACCATAATTTTAGGTAATCACAGAGACTGGAGCATCCATACTGTACCCTGCAGGCCTTACACAACACAAA
The DNA here is from genome assembly GCA_013399915.1 of Illadopsis cleaveri. NCBI lineage: Eukaryota > Metazoa > Chordata > Aves > Passeriformes > Timaliidae > Illadopsis > Illadopsis cleaveri. The sequence continues at coordinate 239,298 of VXBB01014828.1, forward strand.
TTCAATTTAAACATGACATGCCATCACTTACAGACCATGGGCATAAAATAGGGCCAAGAGAGCAATTACCAACCAGTGCCAGCAAGATCCTTTAACAGGTTTGGAGGCAGGCACAGCCCTGCAGAGGCAGCATCAATTTCACTGTTGCTCCCCCTGTCCTCCCCAGTGGTTTCCATGTCACAATGGGGTAAGAGGTGCCAGATGAAGGTACCAAACCAGGGAGCTGCTCCCACCAGAGGGGTGGCTGCTGGGCCACCTCCCATCCACTGCTTCCTGATGGGCTGTCCCAGCTCCTCTGCTGGGAACCCAAATAACTCCTCACAGCCCTGTGGCACTGCTTAACCCAGCAGGCAGCTGAACACCACAGAGCCAATAGCTCCCTCCCCCTCAGTAGGATGGGAGAAGGAACTGGGGAGAGGAAGTAAATTTTTAGGTTGAGATAAAGATAGCTTAATTGGATAGAAAAGGAAGGAAAAAATAGTAGCAATAACAACAATAACAATAATAAACAACAAGTGATGCACAATGCAATTGCTTACCACCCAATGTCCAGCCAGCTCCTGAGCAGCACCCCTGAGCCAGCTTTCCCCCCAGCATTATGTACTGAGCATAATGCCATGTGATATGGAGTATCCCTTTGGCCTGCTGGGGCCAGCTGTCCCAGCTGTNGTAGGATGGGAGAAGGAACTGGGGAGAGGAAGTAAATTTTTAGGTTGAGATAAAGATCGCTTAATTGGATAGAAAAGGAAGGAAAAAATAGTAGCAATAACAACAATAGCAATAATAAACAACAAGTGATGCCCAATGCAATTGCTTACCACCCAATGTCCAGCCAGCTCCTGAGCAGCACCCCTGAGCCAGCTTTCCCCCCAGCATTATGTACTGAGCATAATGCCATGTGATATGGAGTATCCCTTTGGCCTGCTGGGGCCAGCTGTCCCAGCTGTGTCTGCTCCCAGCTTCTTGTGCCCCCAGCCCCAGTGGGGTGGGGTGAAGAGCAGAAAAGGCCTTGACTTAGTGTAAGCACTGCCCAGCAACAACTAAAACATCAGTGTTACCAACTTTATTCTTATCCTAAACTCCAAACACAGCACTTTACCAGCTACAAGGAAAAAAATTAACTTCATCCCAGCCAAAGCTTGGCAGCTTTGCATTGCCACCACCTATTTCTTCTCATCAGGTGTGGTTTGAGCCATCATCTTCCACAAGGGATTTGCTCACTGAGCACACAGACACTTCAGTCTCAGGCTGAGAAATTTAAATTAAACAATTTGCTTTAGTAAAGCTCCACAGCTGCCACCAAGTGAAGAAAAATAGATCTGTCACATCTTTTGCTCCCACCTGGAGTATACTAATCCTGTGCAATGTTTCAGGTACCTAATGTAGAGGACGAATCAGAAATTACCTTACAAAGCACCTTGACCAGCAGGATTACAACAGAGAAAGGAAAGAGACACGGCTGTAAACAGGTAACAGCTCAGTATTCATGCAGTCAGCAAGTTTAAATCAGATATGAGTGATAATACCCCACTCCTCATGGACAGAGCATGCCAGCTCTGGCTCACGCTCTCCTCATGGCTTTGCTCCACTTTGAACAAATGAAGACTCTGTGGAGGAAAGGAGTCATTTTTTCATGTGGGTGTATGTGCCGTAAATCCCACCTGCTCCAGCCATGGGGCTACAGACACAATGGCTCCTTCTGGGTCAGGTTATATTCAATACACACATGACCTGCAGCAAGGTCGATTGGAGAGAGTGGGAAGGAAGTAAGGAACAGGTTTGAAAGCAAAGCTGAGAATGACAACAAAGTGCCAGGCAGGATGCTGAAGACAGGAAAGCATTTCACATCTTTGAAAAACCTTAACTTGAAGTTAGCTTTTTGTTAGCATAGCATGTGAAAAAAAAATCAAGACAAACACAGAAAACCCAAGAGTGATTTGTAAAAGCTATATGGAAATTACGGATGTTCAAAGCCAGTTCAATAATTTCTATATATCTCTCACATATATTGAAATGAAAAAAATCATACTTTCAAATACCACCTCATCAATCTGCATAACATAACCCCACAGTGCTCTGAAGAGGCATCTCTCACCTGCTGCTGATCTCCCAACACTTTCAATTACAGATTTTATTCACATTAATGAATAAAAAATATGGAAAAAACTAGAAGTCTTAAAAAAAACCCAAACCAAAACCAACCACAGTACAAAGCCACTTTTACATTGCAGCTGCCTGGAAGATTTAAGCATTGATTTTGCACAGCATAAAGAACTGCTCTCCTCCAGTCTCTTTGTACCTACTCACAGTTTTCTGCTGGTTGAGATAGGTCAGCATGAGCAGCGTGTAAATGAACATGACTATGTGATAACTTCTAACAGCAAGAGTCTTGATGTTCCTTACCATCACTCAGCAAAAGAGCCTATTTTTACCTCAAATGTTAGTGGTGTGTCACTCGAGATGTCCCACTGAGCACAGATGGGATTAACAACAGGGGCTCTATCTTAGAAACTAAAGCTCTAAATCTTTATAAGACCTAGGGAAATATTTTCATTTCAAAGGAAAAGCCTATACATTTTTGGCTTTCCACCCTTTCTCCTGGGCTAGGTGTGAATATCTCTGGCATTCGGTAGTTAAAAAACATTAATAACTTTGCTTTCAAGTAGTCCTTTCTGATATGTAGAAAAAAGGTCTTCAGGCCTTAGCTTTAGGTTTAATTCTCAAAAAGGAGGCCAGAAAGTGCTGTGTGAGAAAATGAAACACAGAACACTGGTGCTGGTGGGCAAAAGTGGCCACCACAGCTGCATTTCTCTAATCACCTGCCATCCCATCTCCTCAGCTTTTCCACATGCAATTTACATTTCATGTGTCACTTCCTCCTCCTTCACAGCCTCTCCGTGGTCTGTGTTTTGATGTGCAACTCGCCACCAAAAGTTATTCCCGGTTAAATCTAAGGACTGCTCCTCAGTGAAAATCCCTCACAATATATCTGGAGGAAAGCTATAATCCCAAACACAGATTCTTAAATTAACAGCCTCCATTTTGACATTTCCACTTAACCTCACAGCAATTTTAGACTAATACCTTAAGTACATAAGCATGGTCTCTGGGATGAAAACTTTCTTAAGACTCAGAGGAAAAAGACATTCCAATATCCAAAGACCCAACATCTGTCTAAAACAAAAAACAAAGTGCCTTTATTCACTCAAATACATGGAAAATAGAAGATAAAAGAAACATATCTGCATAAGAAGTCAGACTGGTCCTGACCCTCTTTAGGAAAAAATGCAAAACCCAACAGAAAGCTTTAGCAAGACATCCTCCCCTCAACAATGTCACAAACAGAATTTCAGTGACAAAAAAATAAAAAGGATTTCCTAGAAACCCCTAAGTCTATTATGACTTCCATGCTACTTTTTATTTTCCATCAGTGGCAAGAGCAACAAGAGCAAAGTGCTGCAACCATCACTCCAGCAGAAGTTACAATGCAAAAGAAACAGTTTCATGAAATATCAAAGCATTTCAGCTATTTGCCTCACTCCTGCAATTAGGTACAATTTTATTTCCAGCAGATTTTCCTTTTCTCCTCTAGGTACAAGTCCTTTCCATCATGACTGAATTTATGCCATTATATTTAGAGAGGCTGTTGTGAATAAAGGGGAAAAAAGGAGGAAAGGAGAAAACTAAACACATAATCCTAAAGAGAGCAGCCTATACATATACATACTAACGTCAAAAGTGGGATACGCTGAGCTTTGGACAGTCAAAAGTTGCAGGTAGGGACAAAAAAGCAAGGATGAAATGCAAACCGATTCCCAGCACACACAAGAATTTAGTGTTTGCACTGCTGTCCCCGCACAGATGTCAGGATCTCAACCTCCTAAGCCAAGTTTCTGGTCTTTCCAATAAGTCTCTCTCCAACAAGAACTGACTGTGCATCCACAGAGTATAGTTTACAATGACCATCAACCCACAAGAGGTTTTTCGGTCCATTTTGAAAGACAGGATTTTGTGTAAATGTTGAAGTCTAACAATCCTTGGATTACTCTGCAAACCCTACTGAACTAGATGATCTACAACAGCCTCGGAGGTGGAAAACAGACAGTATAGATAAGTCTGCATAACTTCTCTATGTTAAATTATAAACATGTTCAACATCCCCTCCTCATAAAGCTGACTTTTTTGTCAGCACTTAAATGTCTTTCTAAACTCACCAACACCTCCTACCAGAGCTGGAAATTTTATAAGTTGAAGACTGTTGTGTCAGTTTATTTTCCTCAGAGATAAAAGTTTTGTCAGTGTTGACTTAACGGGAACATAACACAAAGAAAGGAGCTTACAGAAAAATGATTCTCTGAAATTCCATATGAAAAAAATCTTCCCTGGAAGGCTGATTGAATTTCCCGTGTGGGATAGGTTGTGGAGAGGAGAGCCATAAGGATATGGCAAATAGGAGGATCCAGCTTCTGTTTGTGTACCTAGCACATTTCCAGGTTGAAAATCTCTCTATAAACTGTTTCTCTCTTGCACAGCAGCAGACAGTAACACACAGAGATGCCTGCCAGTGCGATGTTAAATACTGCAAGGTGTGATTCAGTGATCTGCCAGCACTCCAGGCTACATATTGCAACTAAAAGCATAAAGCTCCTTGATTTGGTCTTATCTGGTTTAAAAATATTCTCACTGTGTGATTCAAACCAATTTTTCTCCTAAAAAACAGTGCCAGTGCAGCTCTCTCCACAAGCAATTGCAAGGATTTCCAAGAAAAGCCATTAGCAGAATCCGAATCCAACAACCACGTAACTTCAGGATAACCCCAACTGACTTATTCTTGATGCAATTTCATGCCAAATGGATCTACAGGATCAAATTGTGGATATTTCGGATCAGGAGGCCTGACATCTGTCATTTAGCAAAACAGTACAGACTAGTACTCAAGGAAGCTGGCAAAGACAATTTGGCTAGCAAGCACAACAGGGAAACGCCTTTTAAAAGGATGTATGATCAAATGGAGAAGACAGGTTTGCCCCACCTGGACATAAATTCCTTTCCCACTGTTAATCCTGCACTTAAGACAGAACTAAAGATTCTAAAGGTCCTTAAAACATAAAAGCAACCAGAAGAGACAGGTTTAAGCTCTTGGCACCAGAACCTGATAGTATCTGGAGTTTCTCCCACCTCTAGAGCAATAACAGACCTTAGCAGAACAGGGAAGCTGAAACATGAAACGCTCCACAAAACCTCAGGACACGCATAGCTAGGGCAAAGGGATGCCAAACCCTTCTTATCTCATTCCCTCGGTTTCAGTGTGCAGCAATGAAATGGAAAGCCATTTTGCAACTGGCTCCAGTAGCTGCAGAATCGCATCCATGGGTATTCACGTTCCCAGCAGTCACGCAACTGCTCTTCCATGCAAATTCACACAGAGCCCTCTGCATGCACCTCATCTCACACACCAGTCCCCAGAGCTTTACCAACAGAGCAGCCAGCAAGGCGAACAGCAGCCAGGAATGGCTTCCTTGTTGCTATGTAAAAAAGCAGAATTTATTGATAGAAGTATTTGTTCCAGATATCTTGAAGTCTTTTAATTGTAGCCTTAATAAAATGCTGCTCTCCTGACCCTTCTGTACAGCACCAAATTTGTTACAGCACGTGGAGATGAAAGAGAGGACAGATTACAGTGACCTACCTTGTTAGAGAGATTTAAGTGAAAGGGGCAGAAGCGCGACACTTCAGGTTATTTTACATCTCGCTTCACTATGCTTCTGAACACTGACTAAAGGCACTGCAGCCTGCAGTTCTACCTGACAGGAATGCACTCAGCACAGTGCTCTGAAGCTGCCCTAATGCATTTGGGTCCATTTTCCACAATAAAACTTTGTCTTGGATCAGCTGTACCAGAAACTGCAAATCTTTCAGCCCATCTAGACCACATGCAAAGATTAGACCAAGTTTCAACCAACCTCAGATTCGTTTGCTGCACTAAATTAAAAGTCTGTGACACTTGGAAGGCTTTTGCTGCAGGGCAGGTTCAGAAAATGTTACCAAACCTGTAGGCACCACAGGTGGCACTGAGTCAGGCTGCCGCACCCAAAGGTGTTTGGTTAGCAGTAAGAGGGTGATGTGTTCAAGGACGTCCTTCAGTGACAAAGTAGATGCCACCCGCACTGCTTTGTGCTGGCTGGGCTCAGGAGCTGAACACAAGGTTTTGAGAAGTCAGGATGTCACACCCCTTTTTTTGTGAGGTTGGTCAGGCACCCTTTCTATCAATCTTCCTTTACAATATCCATCAACAAAAGACATGGCGACGCATCAGTAATAAATGAAGCAGTGTGACCAGAGTGCCACATGCTGTCCATTGTTCTTCAGGTTCAACAGATATGACCTCTTGGTATCATGGCTTCTCTTCTCTTCATCCCTATTTACATGCATCCTCCAAGTGCTATAGGAGTTTGTGCCAGAACGAAGGAAGAGAGTCTAAGGTCTGAAGGCCTCCTTTCCTACATTTTTAAATACTTTCCTGCTTTTCTAGGTAGTTCCAGAGTGGGCATTTCTCATTAAATTCAAGGACTGATGGGGTCTACATGACTGAGATTAAATTGTAATGACATCCATACAATACTGTAATAAAACTTAATTAATTGTTCTTCACCACATCAAAAGCCCAAATAAGATGTCAGCAAATGTATGTGCTCCAAAAACCCCTTATTTTCTTTCAGTTGTTGGAAGAGAGGAGGATCGTTGATAAAGAAGGTTTTAGTCCACTTTTTCAGCTCTGTCATACCCTACTTAATCTCCCAATTATTGCATTAAATTTGCCATTGCTTCAATCCCTTCTTTAAAAGAGATATTATTTTTAAAAATTTGTAAAAACAAACTATTAAAAATAGCACTTCAGAGGAAAAGGAGACAGATGTGCTGGCACTTTTCAACCTGTGGCCTATCAACCATCAAAATGTAGCTGAGAAAATGGCAAAGCTTTAGGCACGCATATATCCATGCAAGCAAACAAACAAGAAAACCGACACATAAAAGTAAGAACAAACACCAAAACGTAGCCTATTTTTCAGTTGAGAGCATTTAAAAAGCATTAAAACGCACTATGGCAACACTACACAAATTAATAGTTTTAAAAAAAATTAGACACGTGGAGAAAGTGGGTCAAATTCAATCCTTATCTAAGGAGACAGATGCTAGTGCAGTCAATAGTCAATAGTTAAAGCTTGAATGGGTACTAATCCATGAGTAACAAAAAGCATCATAAAGAAAGAGTGCAAACCTCTGTATACTATGTGTGCACATGGAAATGCCTCAGAAAAGATGTATAATTTCCTTTACACTTACAACTGGTTTCTCTGCATCCTGTCCATCAAGTTATATCCTCCACCCTCTTCCCATTACCTGAGAAGTCTTAACTGCTTTGCTGCAAAGTTGCCTCTACCTGTGTACTGGAGAGCTTGGCAGGAATGATCCTTTCTGCATTATTTAAAAACATCCCCTCCAAGACACAGATGGCTCCTGCTGAAAGCTGCACAAAGTTAATTTAGAAGCACCAAGCCCCTCTCTGTCTGACCCTGTGCCCTCCTGGCTGCCCACAGCATCTTCACCTCATACTCACGATTTCTCAGCTGGGACAGGAAAGGAGGTTCTCTGCCAGCCCTGCAGTTAATTCAGGCTTTGCCCCACTTCTCTGCCAATTCTGGCTCTATTAGCAGCTTTTAGCTGTCTCAACCCACATACTACATTGGTTGTACTACAATAACAGCTTAATTGTCACAGGATAAATCTTCTTGTTTAAGCATCTGAAGCAAGTCCTCGTTGGAAACTACTTTGCATGCAAAATCAGAGATGCTCTGGAGTTGTACCCTGGAATTGCTTTGGTTTTATAGTGAGGCATAACAGTACTCTTCTGGTTCTTACAGCAGACTAGGAGCTAGAAATCTGAAAAAATGGGACAGTCCTGAGTTGCAAACTTCTCAGGTCACAGGGTCACAGGGTCCAAACCCAGCTCTGAGACATCCAGGGTCTCTGGCTCTTGCAGTAGCTAAACCTCTAGGCCGTTTCATGAAAGTTTGACAAATTTCTTCTCCCTCTGGAAATCAAATTGGAGGTAAAGTTAAAACCTTTGCTAGGTTTTCAAGAGCACAGAGTACAGCACTGTGCTCTGTTTCTCTTTGCTTTTGTTGTCAGTTAAATTTCTCTAATCATTCTCATGAAAAGACATTACTCATTAGCATTACTGAGTATCTTTTGAAAACCTGTGGGCCACTGAAATTCTTCCCATTGGCTTTTCTTCTCCAATTCAAACTGCAAACAATACTTAGAAATGGCATTACTAAGTTCACAAACCTCGGTGGATAGCAGCAGGTGTGGTTGGGCTGACTGGTTTTGCAAGAGCTATTTTTCCTGACAGTTTTTAAAGTTTATCATCATCTCAGTAGTAAAGATAGTTAGTCCTTGCAATTTACTTCCATAAGCTCAGGAGAATAAATTTAGCTATTTTCTTTAACAGGTATTTATTTCAGGACAGCTCAGTGGAACACTCGAGATGAAAGCCAGAACTACCAAGGAGTCTCAAACCTTTGCTTCTGTGAAGCAAAGGTTTCCTTGACCTCACAGCATAAAGTCCTGAGTCAAAAGGCCACCAAAACTTAAACCAATCCAAAAAAAGGCTTTCCTCAAATTCTGCCTTGCTGTTGAAGGGATTGCCTTGTCCCCCTCTCTGCTCTCCCCCGATCACCCACATTCACTCCAGGAGCAGCCTCTACCCCATAGCAATGAAGTACATAAAAACTAAGTGAAAGCCAGCCTCTTGCTGTAAAATAAGCACCATTAAGTTCATGAACTGTTTCCATTCTAGTATGCCAGGGAAACATTATCTATCTTTCACTCTGTAAGGAAAACACACACCAGCTGTTCTGACTTTTATGAAAAACTTACATTGAGCATTCAATTTTCTAAGAAGTCTGAATTTCTCCTTGTCACTGACACCCAAATATACAAACCAGTTCAAAGCCAAAAATTCTCAAAACCACAACCCAGAGGAGTCACTTGGCAAAGCAAATCGAAAAAAAACCCAAGTTTGGAGCTTCTGCTTTGAATGTCTTCTATAATCAGGCTCCAGAGGATGAATTCAGCAGGGGAGAACAGATTCTGTGGATTTATTTAGTTACTTATTTTATATTTTAGTTCAGAGGCAAATTCTCTCCATTTTCAGGTTATTGAAGGTATTTCAGAATGAAACATCAAATACCAGAGACCTCCTAGAAATCCATGTGACTTACCTAACGTAATTAACACACTCTGAGCTACTTGCTTTGAACCAAAAAGTTTCAAGAGGATTTCACTAAGGGTGCAAAGGGCTCCCTGCCTACCTTTTGGGTTGGGTTTGTTTTCGTGTAACTTCCTGCACAAGGTGGGGGAAGCACAAGCACAAGCATGCACGCATGCAAACATCAGCTCCATGGAAAATGTATTAGTGTCCCTTATCAGTTATTTCTGCTTCCACTGACAGTCACTTTTAACTTAAAATTAGTCTGTTGTTAACTAAAACCATGTACTTCTACTACAGCAACAGTATAGAGAGTCAGAGTCTCAGATGCAAAAAATAAAAAATAAAATTAAAAATAAATAAATTTTTATGCAAGCACAAATTCCTAACTAGGACCATTTTGTGTGTTGGGGTGTAACTTATCAAGTGGTCACTAGAAAAGCAGCAAAAGTAACTCGAGTCTGTATCATGGAATTACAAGAGAGCAGTAATAGTAGCAAAAGCCGAGCACTATAAATAGCAAATGAGTAGCATAGCTCTTTTAGGAAGCACTGGCACCCAGAACATTAGAAAGGATGGGCAGAGTGAGATCTCTTTTATACACATCTGGACACATACAGCTTTCCTGGTTTCTGCAAACTTCTGTTCATCAGAAGTATAGTTTTTGTCTGTGGGTACCTACACATTAATTGGCAATCTCATTTGTTATCCTGCTAAAACCATTAACAGTACAATAGTTTTCACACAGCCTTCCAAGTTGTTCTGCTAGATTCATTACTATTTGAAGTAGTGGGAGATCACCCTTGGTTTTGGCTGAGGATCCTGGATCTCAGCATTTTCTGTCTGACCCCCAGATTTTATGTATTTTATTTATGCAAAAGCCCCCTGATTTGAGCAGAACCATTCAAACACACAGCCACATCCACAGACAAGCGCTCACAGAACCAGGGCAGTGACCAAACACAATGTTATTCCCTTTATTGTGCTGTTCTCCCAGCATAAAAACCTTATTAGTCTTTTACAAGATTACCTCATACCTTGTCTGTCTTTTTTTCTTGTTTTTCCAATATGGCCATGTTCTCTTTCAGAACTTTCACAATCTCAGCAGGATTTTTGTGCGATTTACTAAACAAAGGCATGGTCTTCCTTCACCTGAATTTCTTCCTTCAGGATAGAAGAGAACTGTCATAAATCAAACAACAAACAAAAACAGCTTTTAAGGTTTATACAAAAACACAATAAAAACACAAAGACATTATGAACACAAAAAGGTTATGCCTGAGGCACTACATTTTGCTTCAGCCACCCAGTGGAGCAGTAAAAATTCTCATGGATAGTTCTTGCAAGTTCATTAAGGATTCACAAACCACCATGGGAACATGAAAAGCAACTACTCAGCATCTGCACAGGAGCTGGCTGCTTCCTGCAGGAAGCTCTGACCTACAGGTCAGCACTCCAGCAAGTCCTTGCCTATGTCCAGTGTATTTTGGACAGTGCACATCTGGCAGGCTCCACTAGATTTCACATATGGATTTCTGTCAGACTTCACCAGCTCCATCACAGTGCAGAAAACCAACTGTAGATGCCAGCACACCAAAAGCACCCTTTGTTTAGAGCATTGCAAATTGGAGTCCCAGCTTCTCTGCCATCTCTCCTTCTTCTTCAGTTGCTTTGCTTTGTCAGCCTAGGGGACCTTGAGAGGAAACAGTTTAAGCTATCCCCTAAGTCTGACAGACTTCAAGAATCTGTGGGTCAGATCTCACTTGTTAAATTGCCTGAGTTAAACAAGGAACAGAGGAACAGGTCCAAATATAAATACAAATGTATTCATTACATTTAAATGACAGACTGAGCATTTTAATGAAAAAGGATTGTTTGTTTAATGTAAAATGTTCTCCTTCTGTATGGTTAGAAAGGAAAATACCACATCACTGTATTTATATATGAAGGAAACCAAGTAGCTCAGTTTCTGATCTTACAAAGCCTCAGGCTGTGAATTCTTACAGGTTTTGCTGAAGGTCCAATACAAAGATCTATTGAAGTCAATGACAGACTACAGACGGGAATATGTTCTGGTTAGAAGCTCAGCACTGTTCTGGACTGCATTCCAGTTTGCACAATAAAAAAGAAGTAAAAGGAAAAAAAAAAAGAACAAAAGCAAAAACAAACAAACAAACAAACAAACAAAAAACCCTCAAACTTTCATCTTCTTCCACAACAACAACAAAAAATATTCACAATTCCTCCACACACACATTTGTAAAACTAGTTTGAATACATAAATACACACAAAAACCACTTCTATCCCATTATTTTCCAACATTTGCAATTTAAAAAAAGTTTTATACAAGAGGTTTCAAATGAGAAAACTAAACAAGCACAATTCACACAGCATAAAGAAAAAAACACAGTGGTCCCAAAGAACCAACTCCTCTCATGCTTCACTGTTACTACGAGCACAGTACATAGTCCATCAGGAAATATGATCCCATTTGAGCCGTACATCCATGTGTTACTAATCCCCAAAAAAACTATGGATTTAATGCCCAGATTAGGCATACATTCTATTGCAACTACAAATAGAAACCACATAAAACAGCCAAGTACAGAATTCACATTTTAAAAGCAAAATCTATACAGACTGTGTCTTAATATCTTATTAAAAAAAACATTTCAAAACACTTTTGCAGATTATCTTTACAAGAAGAGTTTCTAGGACACACAGAAAATATTTTTAAATGTCTTATTTAAACCAAAGTAGGTGATATAGTTTCTCACTTTTATATGGCTTCTCATCTGTTGTTAGGTCAGTTTTACAGGGATATTTTCACATTCAGTGTCTGAAACCTCACCACTTTCAAGTTCCCATTTTCAAGCTCCTCATGGTCCTGTTCAAACTCATCTTTATTTCTCCAGTTTTGGCTACATGACCTTCACTCCTTAGCTGAGCCCCCAGCTGCAGAGTCCTGCTCCCATGAGGCTCAGAGGTGCAAGTTTTGGCAGCACCAGTCACCAGAGCAGAGTCCCACCTCAGCCTGACAAGGTGCAAGGTTGAAACCTGGGTGTAACAACAACTCAGCCTTTGGGGCACACTCAACTACACACAAGCACTAGAAAAGGCTGATGCCAGTATTACACAATGAAGTTGTTTAGATGCTGCCAGCAAGCGCCAAGCACTCTGTAATCCCACAGGTGATGTAAATAGAAGATTAATAATTCACAATACACTTTAAGAAGGACCTGATTCTGCATGTTTTTATTATCCTGAAGGCATGGCATGAAGATGTCATGATGCAAAAGAGAGAGAGTCTGAAATTAGGAGCTTAATAGGCAAGTTGCATTTCAGAGAAGAATTATTTTCATCCAAGGTGGGGTAGGCATATTCAGATTGCTAAACTGAATTAACGTTCTAAATGAAATGCTGACAATAAACTATTATTTCCTTTCAAAAAGTAACTTACATGGCTGTCTATAGCAACGTGTTTGTATTTAAAACAGTCACTAATTTTGCCATAGAACCAGCATTTTTCCACTGTATAGTTCCAGTATCACCAGCAAGTCACCACAGCACTGCTCAGTGACAAAATATCATTTTTTCCCACTACATACCCTACCAGCATCTTGATCGCAACAGCAAAAACACCAATAATAGGGCAGGAGGGGACTCAAGAAACTGTTTAATTCATTGCTCTGTTGAACAGAGCCAAGTCTCTGCATTACTTCATTAGATACAAAGTCTTATACACAAAGCAAAGCCTCTGGTATATGCAAGTGGAGGGGGGTAGAAAGAAAAGAAGCAAGAGCCACAGATGTGCATTTTTGGATTTATCCCTTCTCAGGATATGGTTTTTAACCTGGCACAAGATGATCCATCACTTCAGAAAATACATATTGGCAGCTGCAGAACTTTTGGTTCCCAATGCAGGAATCTTCTAGGGGGACACATGCTGTTCACAGCTGCAGGCAGAAGCACATGGGGGTAAAGTCACTCTGCTGAGGTTTGGGAGTTGTATTCCTTAGTCTTATGGCTGGCTACCCCATAAGGCAAGTAGCAAAACAATGATTCCTCTCCTCCAGCTTTGCTCCACACGACTGGAGTTTCCGGAACCAAAGAAAGCACAAGCTCTTATTAAAGAAGCTTTTATCACAGCTGGGAATTTCTGTCCTGTCCTCCTCTTTGTATCAGCTCTTTGCTCTCCAAGCTTTTTCTTGGAAGGTCTTCTGTTCCGTAGAGGCACTAATTTGGTTTAGGGGCCCTATTCTTTACATCACTTATTTTCAGTATGTTTTTTGGAACTTGTTTTTTTCCAGGCATGTAGTCCTCTTTCAAGGTTGCTTGAAATTTCACAGTAAGTTAAAAAGTTACCATGAGAAGAGAATTAGGATGAGAAATGGACAGTGTGACTACATAAGCTTCACTTTTTCAAGAACCCAGTCTAAAAATAACTGAAAAACAAAGATTAATCACAACTGAAAAGAATGCAACATAGGCTCACCAAAGGTAGGTCATACTAAAATCCCTTATATTTTAAACAGAGAAAACACAGTAGAATACATGTACCTAATGTGGAAATGCACTGGTGTGGATATAGTACCAAAAGAAATAGTTGAAGAAGAAAAGGATCGTATCATCTAACTGAGAAGGGAAGAGCAATCTGTGGATGGGATCATATTTAAAGAGGCATAGGAATTAAGAGCCTATCCAAAACTTGTGGTGACTGAAAATAGAAAGATATTATCAACACATAACAGGACTTGAATATCACTACCTGCAAAACTGGATGGAGTCAAGAACCAAGGTAATGAAAATGGGATAAAAGTTAAGAGTAGAAAGTATTGGATAATGCTGACTGGTAGATGAGACACAGTTTGTAGATGTTCCAAATCCCCAGTAACATTCAAGATCAGATTGGACAGGACTCTGAGCAATCATGTTGAGGACATCCATGATAGGGGGAGTTGGACTAGATGACCTTTAAAGGTTCCTTCAAACCATTCTATGAATATCTGCTTCAAGCTGAGGACTTATCATCAGAAATGATGAAAACAAGCAGCTGGTGACACATACAAACACACAAGTATTTTACAGATGTGAGAAAGACAGATGCAAATCTGTGATGAATCGCAAAAATAATGGTCAGTAAAAATCCAAAGGCATTTATGCCTTTTTACAAAGCATTGATAGACCTTCAATGGAACACTGTACACAGCCCTGAACACCCAGAGTCAAGTAAAATCAACAGAGGTTAGAGTGGGTGGAGAGAAGCGCACTGGATGGCCGGAAAAATGGGAAGACCAGCACGTCTTGGAGGGTAAAAGGTGCCTACCTTCATAAGTTTAGAATAAAAATACAGGAAAGCTGAAAAAGTTATTACAGCTTAAATAACAACAATACTTTATTTATGCAGAAGCAAATGGCTATAAACTGCTGATGAATAAACTTCAGCTGGAAATGTAAAGGTTTCCACCCATTGGAGCTTTGAGGTTTTGAAATTACCTACTCTACCAGGCATACTACAGAGCATCTGTTCATAAATTTTTGACACTGCTGTCTGGCAGCAAGGGACAGGACTGAATAAACCCCTTTCTTTCTCTCTTTCTAGGAAAACTTTTTTCTACCTAATGGTTATTCAACATATGTTTTCATAACATCAAAAATGGATTGTGGACACTCCTGAATTCATAATGGACAACCAGCCAACTTGTGAAACAGTTAATTTTGATGATGTTATTTCACTGGTGGTCTTGAGAGGAGCTTATGAGACCAAGGAAAGAAACAGCTGTATCTTACCAGACCAGCTCTCCTGGTCTCAGAGGCTGTCTCTCCCAGTCATGAGGAAAATGCCTCAGCAGTGCTGAAGGAGGAAATTAAGTTTCCTAAGCCTGCTGTTTCCATGAGTGTAAACAGGACATTTCAGACACCTGGGCTGGAGTGTAGAGTTTAGAAACTCTACTTTTACAAAAAAACTTTCATGGAATATCATTCCATCTTTGTTTAGGAGAAAAAAAATGGCACTGATTTTATATTACATAAGCCCTAGAAACACCAAAAGGAAACATTAAAGCATCACTTTCCAAATGTCAGTCTGTTTCTGTTCAAGTCAGGAAAAAATGGAAAAAAACCCCACATGGACTAAAGCAGTGAATTTTTGAATCCAGAGCTGGATGTGGTTTACAAGACATGAGTTTTAGGGTATTCAGTAGCATCCCTTCATATTCAGGGCATAGAATCTCTCAGCGGTCTCCAACTCTACACACATTTAACCAAGATGGAAAACACAATTTCAAAAAACCTATCTACCTACTTTTATTCTGTCTCCTCAGCAAAAGGGGAAGCTGTAACACAGAGAGATTACAAGACTTACCCAAGGCCACGTAAAAAAAAAAGTGGCTGTGTCAGGAATGCAACCTAGATCATCTGACAACAAAGCCAACACTTTATCAGGCTCCAAAATATCTCTTCTGCCAGTTTATCTGCTCATAAAGAGAATGTACTAAAAAAAAATATAGAACAGCTATAAAGTACAGAGAGAGATCTAGTTCTGATTGTAGGCACTCTCCACAGTTGCTTTGCTTTTAAGTCATATACTTCCTCAAAATATTATAGTGCAACTGAACTTGTAAGCACAATGAAAGAAAAATGCACACAGCAACACCACTCTGCTCAGCAGCCCATCCCACTATGAAGTGACTCATTAAAGCAGCTCAGTAACAAAGACTTTTTCCTGCCCACGAAAGCAAGAATGGAAGAGAGCACATGAGCCCATCCATGCACTCTTTGCAGATGCTTCTCTGGAAAAAAACATTTGGTCTTCAAAAATAAATAAGCAAAAACTTTTCCTCCTCATGGAGTATCAGACTTGCCTCAGCTTCCAACCTTCATCAAGTTATTGATCAGAATTAAAACATTTTAGTAATTCATATTGTGTAAGAGTTTCCGGAATAGAAAAAAAGACCTTCATTTCCCTTTCACCGCAGTGTGTCATATATTTGGGTCCAGAGTTAACACACTTTCTTCATCATTTTGTCTAATTCAGTCTCCACAACATGGAAGAGGTCCTTATTTCTCCCTCCTGCCAAATTTGGGAAAGTCCTTGCAATGAACAGAGTAATGTACTCAAGCCAGGAGATGGAAGCCCCCATGTGTGATGAGCAGCCAGAGAAGCCCAGTTTGTCCTTTTGGTCTCCCCAGTGCAGTCCCCTCACATAACCCACATTTTATTTGATACACGGAAGGAATCAAGGCTATGGAACAAGCAACTCCTCTGCAAATTCTCAAAGAGTTCTAGATTTTGGAAGGAGTACTGCAAATGAGACAGAAGATTAACAGAAGACGGGACAGTTTTATGGTTGGGCTGAATGAATGCCATCTCTGCTTGGCAACTTAATTTTTCCAAAAACTCAAGAATTTACTTATCATAAGCTTTGATGTTGGCTACTTGTTGCATTACCTGAAATGAAGATAGATATTAGCTGAAACTTCATCTGAAAATACAAAACATCACAGTAATGCCTACCATCACCAGAAATGTCACTTTTCTTAGCAGATGGCAAGCATCCTGAAGATCAGACATGGAAAAGAAGTAGGCAGCTCTGCCACTAATCTTATCACCTCTACAGAATGAGAATAATAATATCACACAGTTGTTCAATACTGTTATGAAACTGAAGGCACTCATGGTGTTGCTCCACTCAAGTGCTGTGGTGTAGCTCTGTGGAAGCACTTAAAGAAATTATTAACTCTTTTCAGCTGAGCGTTTGAATGCCACTTTAGTAAAATCAACAAAAAAACCCCATATGTATAGTCTTTCAGCAAACACAGGGGATAAAATGAAACACCAAAAAGCAATCTGGTCACTGAGGCAATCTATTCTGATAGATGGTGACACCCTGCTTCACATGTCTTCACATCCCTACAGCCTCTGTGGGAGCCATTCAGCTGTTGCAGGGCCACATGGTGAACCAGGTCAGCGAAGTGACCCTGGTTAACAAAAAATAGTCTGCTGGGGAAAAAAAAGGTCACACAGGTTTCCAGTCCAGTTCTGCCTAGATACAGTCTACAGCTGTACCAGCACAAGACAGGAAGAAGGGGATGGAAGGAGAGTACAGAGACTGCTGGAGCAGATGCTACAGCTCAGATATTCACCAACCAAACGCAGAATGAGGCAGTGATGATCATAAAGAGGGTATAAATGTGTGCTAATACAAATAAAACACTAATCATAGAATAGTTTGGGTTGGAAGGAACCATAAAGATCATCTATTTCCAAGACCCTTGACATGGGCAGAGACACCATCTACTAGAGGAGGTTGCATAGAGCCCCATCCAACCTAGCCTTGAACACTTCCAGGGATGGGGCATCCACAAATTCTCTGGGCCAGTCTCACCACCCTCACCATAAAAAAATTCTTTTTAATATCTAATCTCAATCTATCATGAGTAGGGTACAGAGAACAGAATTGAAGTTAAGGGCATTTTAGGTGTTCAGCTTTGCTACCTTGCGTCTTTTTATTGGAAGCCCTGTGTTTTCACATCCACTATTACTATTGTTATTAGTATTTATTTATTTTTTTTTATTTATTACAGAACAGCATTTGCACACTGCAATGCCAAGTAACATTCAGATTCTCATCCGTGCAGAAGTGGCATCCCATGGCACCGTACTTGTGCCAGTATCATTTATCTGTATCACAGGACCACACAGGCTCTCCCAATCAAGCTAACGAACCAGCTAGAAGTGGTAGGGTACTACTTCATGTTCAATAAAACTAGAAATATACAAAACCAGAGGTTTTACAGCCACGAAATTTGCAGGATTGATGAGTCAAGAATATTTGGAATCCCAATTTGCATTTGCTACCCCAGAGATCTTTAAAACCAAACAGATTAAGAATTCAATTCCATGCCTAACTGTAGTCCATAGCAAAACTCCCACAAACTCAGTCATGCAGAAAGAGCTCTCTTAACTAATGTCTCTGAAGTACACACAATTCTAACAGAATTCTTAAGAGCTTTTAATTTACTTAAGTAAAAGGCAAACCAAGTTAAATATCCATTTCTAGTAGGAACAGTAACTGTAGAAATAATGGAAACTGGTAACATAATTTAAATAACACAGGCAGCAGCCAAGAGGGAATAGGACTTCCTCTAAATCTGTTAGTGAGGAACATGGATACTATTTTTGCATTTATTACTAAACTTACCTCTCTACACGGCATTCACTTGATCAAGTTGGTAGCAAGTCTGCTGTGTTACTTTCAATAGCTTCGTAATGGATTAAAATAATTTCCTATAGCAGTAATTTCAGCTTACTCATAATATTAGCCCAAGAAAGAGCCTTTGCTTTTAAGGAAAAAACCAACTTTCCTTAAGCTCCATTAAAGTTTTGCCTGATAAAGACTTCACGAATCGCCCACGGCACAGAATCAGCATTTCAAGTGGACAAGGCCGATGGGCTGCAAACGAGGAGCTGGGTCATTTACATACGCTATTCCTTGTGGCAGTTCACACGCACGCTCATCTTCCCTTCATCTCCTTCCCCCTGCCTTATGCAAGTGGCCACGCTCTCATTCCTCCGCATCTCAAGAGCCAGTCCGCAGCTGCAGGCAGCCCGCGGAGAGGAGCAGGAGAAATGATATATTGCAGATATTTTATTTTTGGAAACCACACTGTAAATAAAGCCATTTCCAGAGATATTCCATGGACACGGAGTGCTTGGTCTCAGAGCCAGCGCCTTATGTAACAGGAGGAGTATTGTTTAGGGTTGCCTGCATTAAAGAGCCACTCCTGGTAACACAGTTTACAAAGCTATAAAAAGCTACCAGCGTAACTATCGAGAACACGCAGGCAAGCGTTTATTACCAAAAGGCCGGTGCTAACCGGAAAAAAGGGAAGTTTCATCAAATCACTCAACTTTCCGTCGCTCGGAGGACATCACCTCGGCTGACACTTACTGCGAGTGGAGAGGTGGGGGCTCCTAGGCAGCCCAGCGCAGCCCCATGGCCAGGTGCTGAAGACAGCTCTGCCGCCTCCCTGCAGCCCGCACCGCCAGCAGCCGCCTTCAATGATCTTCCATTTAATTCCGCTTTATTCGCCCCCGCCGAGCACCGACAAGTGGCAGAGATCAGGGATCCCGCGATTCGGCCTCCCGCTCTTCTGCCGAGCGACCGCCAGCCTCTGGAAAAGCGTGAGCAGAAAGGATCACTTGGACATGCACAGGCGCTCACAAGCAGCTGTAAATTTCCACTCCCCGCTGCCTGAGGCTGGACTCCCGGCTCCGCGCTGTTCCTGCTCCGACGAGCTCTGTGCCTGGGTGTGCGTTTTTCCCCCACTGCCCTCCCCGCTTCCCACTCCCTCACTCGTCTTGCTCACAGGCTCACACATACACACCCCAAACACCACGTCAGAGGAACACGTGGAAAAGCAAAGGATGAAGTGATCACTCCGCCGAGAGATTTCCCCAGGGTTAAGGGAGGACATGCGACAATTTCGCATCACTTCTGTAAGTTTCCATTCCTCTCCAAAGTCTGTCGGTACAGGGGGAGGCATCGCTGACGGGTCCTCGCACCATCACGTGGCATAGGCTGCTGGAATTAAATTATTCACCTTGCCGTCCTGCTAGGAATGCAAATAAGGGAGCTCAACGGCGGGTTGTTGTTACAAGATAATAATAAAATCAACATGCTCACGCACCACATCTTTCAGCAAAGTTCTGTCCAGAAAAGCTGAAGTTAAGCTGCTTCCTGCCTGACTATATATTATTACACAAAGATCCATATACTTTTCCACAATAACACTTGAGGGCATAAAAACATCCCTCGACCTGCAGTATACTCTGAGCAAAATTTAAATCCTGATAAAGAAAAACATTAGCCCAAAGTATTTTTTCAAAGGCTAATGCGATGGGGAAAAAAATCATAAAGTATTCTGAAACAAGTACTACCAGCTATTATCAAGCATACAAATACAGCAAAATGTAATTAAAGGAAATTTTAGTGCTTCAGTTTTCTCTCTCAGCAACTATAGTTAGAAAAGTGCCACACATTCCCAAAGGGAATGGCAAGTGCTGTCCCCTCTGCCCCCAGCTGTTGAGAGCAGGGAAAGAAGGATGCCTTACTATGGGCACTACAAGGTGGGATTTAAAATGTATCCTCATCTGGATCTTGGCCGAGTCCCAGCAGGGATGTGTGCCCAGCATGTCTCTCTGCCAAGCTCTCCAGCTTGGGGGAAAAACTTTGCCTCCCATTGCTTCTTCCTCAGGGCATAGCCTAGCCAAAGTCCTACATTATTAAAAATAATTCAGTATTCTACATTTGCTTGGGGAGTTAGCAGTGCTACAGTTGCATCAGATCTTGATTTAAGGCTCACCTGCAGTAGCTATGCACAGCCCTACATTAAAGGCAGCCAAAAATGCATGAGAAACCTCATTTCTGAGGAACACAGATGAAACAGACACCTTTTAAAGGGCTAGCAGCCTTTGGTTGCAATGCCAGCTCTGAACTGAAGCACACAGGAGTATCCCAAATCCTCACTTTGAAGAGCCACTCGCCTGTCCCTCCTGGGCTCAGAGAGGCAGGAGTCATCCCTGCTCCTTTAACCTCCCTGCATCTTCCCCTGCCTTTGCACAGGATGTACCAAGCCAACCTTAGATCAACAGATTCATACTCTCAACTGATCTGTAAAGCACAACACCATTTCTGCTCACACTTTCCCTAACAGACCATTAAGATCCTGCAGCCCTGTGGTTTTGAACTGCCCTGAACCGCACTGGGAACAGGCATTAATTAGTGCTGCTCCCGCTGCACCAGAAAGCACTGCAACAAGTGACACCAAGTGGCAATTTCTGCTCCAAAACCCTTGTGAAATATTTTTCCAGCACTGAATTAAAGGCTTCACATTAGCCACCACTGACCAGGTTTCCTCTCCAGGCCACCTCCACAGAGAGCTCAGCAAAGGACACTGGACACCAAGCTCTGAACAGGATGAGCCACTCTTTGAGGCAGCTTCCTTCTCCACAAAGCTTGGGAGGCACATAAACAATCTGCACAGATGTGTCGTGGCATGAAGGATTTGGGGAGAAAAACTGGCACTGGGCACCTTTTTGTGGGTGCCCCACTCTGTGCCAGCTGGGTGGGGAGAGGGAAGGGGTGCTGGGCCTTGTGGTACCTTACACTCACTCTGGCACTGGCCCTTTCTTTTTATCAGACACCTTGGCCTTTGGGTAAACAGTGAAAGTCAAATGATAAACACTCTGCCCTTGGGCTGCTTCTGAAGGTACTGACATTTTCTAAGGCAACACAACAATCAAAGGACATCACTGCTTCCACTGTGTGTTTTTAAGAGAAAAACTTTTTTTTCCCCTACCTGTACCAAGAGAAAATATATCTTTTCTGTCATAAATCCACCATCACTACAACAGGTAAAACCCCAACTTTTTGTTATATCATGGAGTTCCATGGTGGTAGGTGTTACCCTGAAATCGAACTATCACAAAAAAAGATTGAAATATCACAAAAAAGCTGTTTTAGTTGCACATAAGGGGCCCCAGTGGGGATAATTTGTGTATCACAAATACTCCATAAAGTATTCACAGACCATTCTGAGTATCCTCGCTCTTTGGAAGCATAGGAAATTTATCTACAAAGTAACAATCCTCTGTTTCAAACTAAATATGCCTGTTTTCCTGATCCAGAGCAATAAATTGAACTTGCACTCAATTACAGTTCAACTTTGCCCATCTTCTACCTGAGGAAATATTTTAGAGCTTTAATAGCAGCCCTATACATAGCAGGAGACCAAGAAACCCACCTGCCTCCATTCCTGCATTGCAGCAGAAGAAACTGTGCAAAACAAGGTAGCTAAAGGGTCAGGGAAAAAAAGATTCTCTGCTATTCCAATACTCTGTTTCATCTTAAGTAGAGCTAATTCTCAGATGACAGGAAAATAGGAATTACAGATGACATTCAATAGGAATTAAGCCATCACTACTTGGTGCTCTTATCTGTTTGTTGGGAGGTTTTTTTGTTGTCAAGAGGTTATTAAATATTTCCAAAAATGTTTTCTTCAATTCTTAATTTGTAGCCATCTAAAATCTAGAATGATGTAATTATAAAAAGACAAAAAATCTTTACAGTCTCAAAGTACATGGAAAAAAAAAACTCTGCACTGCTAAAGTACTCCAGCTTCCACATATTTAAATTTAATTATATTTGTTTCCTGTAAAGAGAGCAGAGTCCTCAGGCTAAGGCATGGTTAAAGTACTTTTGAGAAATGTTTGTCCTTGTTTTCATAACTTAAAATCATTCCATCTAATAAAGACCAAAGGAAGAAAACCTCAGTTGATTTTTTCTGCCCTTTCCATTTATTTTCTAATGTGGAAAAGAGAAATTAGGGAACTTCAACAATGAGTGAAATCACAATAAATTACAGCAGCAGATGATAAACACATGGTGTATATATATTAATTCTGCTTATTTAATCATCCACTTCCAGTCTGTCTACCTCCTCTGAGATTACTTCCAGCATTCCAAAACCCTAAACAGCCTCTAATAATAATAACAACAACAACATCCTTTCTTCCCCCCAAATTGCTCAATGCCCCAGGCCATCAAAATTCAGTTCTCCACAGCAACAGGTTTAGTTGTGTAATGTTGAATATTAAGAGGAGAAGCTTTAGCACACTAAAAAGATTCCCCCACCCTCCGAAACCTGAAAACTAAAGAACACCCCCGCAGGATTTCATGCTATTCTTACAAATCCCAAGATATCAACCTTTTGGCAGTTTATTGGGCTGGAGGGAAACCAAAAACAAGTAATTTATATCATCTACATCATAAAGCTGTTACATTTTAACTCAAAGCATTTACAGCACAGCAATATAAAAAGTGCCCAACAACACTTCTAAAACCTCATAAAATGAGATGCTGTACAGTAACTTCGTACTTCTGTGTTATTCTGCGAGTTCACAGATACTCAATTTCTTCAGATCCCAGCAAGAGCAATGTGGCTACTTCAGATTAATGCAAGTAAATTCTTCTTCATCGAGTAGATCCCAAATACAGAATACAACACTCACACTTTCTCTCCATACAATCTCAGAGGGAGACAAGCCCGGAACTGAGCCTGTACACGAGTCCCCCCCCAAAACAGCTACCAGCACCAAATGGCAAATTATTATTTGGCTGCTCATCCAAATACAAAATAAGGCAAAAAAAGAGGTACAGTCTATGGAGGCAGCTGGTTTTCCCTACAGCCATGTAGAAATCAGCAAAGCTTCTGGCCTCTCTGGGGACTAGAAAATGGAAATTTCTCCAGCGATGTGTGGAAAACAGAGAGCAGCAAGATGCAGTGGCTGACCTGTAGCTGCATTTTAGCTGAAGTGAGTGGAAGGATTTAAATGGATGCTTTGTATAAGCTACTCCTAAAAATGCAGACATGTCTTCAACAATTATTTTCCTCTTTTCTTCCTCCTAGCTCCCTCTAGTGCTTTTAAGATCATATAGCCTTTTTCTTCCTGATTTATTCAATTCAAATACAGTTGCTAAGATGATGTTTAGTTTAGTTGGGGTTTGGGGGTTTTTTAAGATCTGCAATAGCTCTTATAAACTGCTCATGAGTTTTTTACTGAAAATGTTATTCATATGTACAATCACTCCAGAAACCAAGCACTAACATTGGGTTTTCTACCAGAAACTTTTGTATATTAATACTTTATGGACAGGCCAGTGTATTTAAAAGTTTACTCATTTTAAAGGCATCCAGTTCCATCATTAGAGAAAGTCAATTAAAATTAATCCCTTTCCTTGAGCATTCCCACTCTCAAGTGAATTGTGTCTAAACAGAAGGTTACTACAGCCCAACAGCTGAAAAATACAGCATATTAAAATTTTATGTCTGCCCTAAAGTCCCTTATAAAATGTTAATTGTGCCCCTTATCTACTGTGTTCCAACACAAAACACAAATAAGAACCATACCTGCACTCACACTTTTATGAGTGGAGGAACAGTAAACTCATGACAACATCATGATTTTATCTGCAGACTCATGCAAACAGAAACTACCCTCCTAAAATCAGTGACTGCCTGAAGACCCAAGCAGGTATTTTTAAAATAATTAAAGCTTTCACCTCTCCAAACTGCTTCTATCCCAGTTCTGTACAGTCAACCACCTTAGTGGCCATGTTTGTTTGTTTCTTTAAGGTCCATTCACAGAATTAAAAATGGGAAGAGGAAAGACCATTTCAAGAGGTGCAACAAAAAGAGCTTTGCTGAAGACTTAAAACTGCTCATCACATGTGTGCCAATCTTGCAGTTTCCATTGCAGCACACTAAAAATCTGCATTTCTTCATGGAATTGAAAAATTCTTTTAAGTGTACAAAAGCATTCATCTGTGATCTCCCATTTCCAAAACAGTCAAACAACATTAATAGTGTTTAATCTTCTTGAAAGTACTGAATTCAGTCACTTGTCTCCACATAATTTCACCAAGCACTTTTCTTAATGATAGGCAGCACAGTGTACTGCAGGTTAAGACATCCCCTTCCACCACGGTCACTAATGCAAAAAACCCTACAGATATTCCCTACAACTTCCTTGCAGGTCAAAGACAATGGAGCACCCCTAAGCAGAACTTTAAACTTCCTAAGAGTGCTTGAAGCTGAAAGCTGTATTAGTGCATATTCACCTCAGCAATGGTGATATGCAGTGAAAATGTTGAGCAGTTCAACATTTGGGCCCTTTGATGCCTATAATTTCTTGATACACAATGTGTGGCTGTTTCTGACAAGCGGAAAGGTAATTTGCAATTTAAGACTTTTCCTCTACTGGCCACTACTACAGAAGCTTCATCAGATGCTTTCAAGATGACTTGTAGACAAACAAAATTAAGTTAAATTTAAAACACAAGTTAAATGCTCCTGTGAGGCACTCACTGTAACACCCAATTTAGTGTGAGGAAACTGAGGTGGCATCAAGCAAACACCCAAAGGTGTGCACTCTAAAATGTACTGTGTAAAGAAAATCAGGAGATAGGAATCATCATTCTGGACCAGACAAAGATCCATTAAATCCTATCTCTAAGAGGGACTGACACCAAGAGCAAAGTAGAAAGAGACATATACCAGAGGAAGGACTACTCTACTCCTCTTCTGCCTCTGGGAGTTAGCACCTTTGAGGCTTCCTCGAGCATCATCCAAAATCACTGTGATGAAGAGTTACACATCTTTCACTTTAAAGATCCCAAAGAGGGACTATTCCCCTTCTAGAAGGACTCATAAATCACTTCTGCTATACTCAGATACAACAGATTGCTTAAAATTGCTTCTGACTGTCGAAACAGAGCAGCCAAGTCAGCTCAGAGACTGCTATTTCCTGTAGACGAGGGACCAAACAAGACAAGCTCCAGCATCAATTTATTGCATTCCAGTTAGTTCCTTCTTCAGGGCAGTGAAGCCAGGATTTACCTGCAGAACCATTGTATTTCTCAGGTGGCCACCCCAAGACAAGGGAACAAGTACTACCAGAAAGTTTCATATAGAGGCATGGTGTTATACCCATGAAGCAGATGAGTTCAGACCTAAGGATAGTCAGTTCCTATTTATGTCACACTATGTGATCTTGGAAAAGCCACTTAGTCTCTCCACTGGAAAATTTATGCATTCAAAACCATAAGGTGCTTTGACACTACAGTGATGGAACCCAAACAAACACAGCAGGCAGTACTGAGCTTACTTGTGTCCTTTTCCTGCAGACTAGGATAACAGTCCTGCAGTTTGTGTGATGCAGGTCTCCAGAGACCATGCCCACAGACACAACAAACTTCTGAGCCTCTTTTCATGCAGGTTAAGAATCCTACTAAAGCAGAGTCTCTTTTCATGCAGGTTAAGAATCCTACTAAAGCAGAACAGTCGAAACAAAACCAGAATATTAGGCTAAAAATCTAAACTGCTGCTTTCAGATGAAGAATTACAGTTTTTTCTCAGTGTCAAATAATGAATCCCCAGCAATACTATAATTCTTGAAAAACAGCTGTTATACTTAAGCAAGTGTTGCCCTAAACTGACTTGCCTAAAATCACACAAGAAAATCTCTGGCGGCCAACACTGCTCCCCTGGAGAAAGAGAATCCACAACTTCTCACATTTTGCCCTTTACCAGTTTTATCCTGCAATGACATTAGTTTAACCTATTGGAAAAGGATAGGGAACCTTAAGAACTCATCAAGTTCAAGTTGTACAAGGAGAGATTGTACAAGTACCCCAAACTCATTCCTCCTGACAAACAATTAAGCATATTCATCACTTGTCAGATTGCAAACATATTTGCCTTCATGTGACAGATACATGGCCAGTCGATGAAACACAGGGTGCTTGCACTTTTCTGTCCCACAGTAAGTACTTCACCTTGACTTTAATGTTATCTTCCTGTTAGGTGGTGAACAGTCCCTGTTGTCACAAAGCCCCTATCTCAGATTTTAGTAACATATTTTTCTGGTCCCAGGAAGGAGCCTCCAGCGCCTTCCTAAAGACCTCTGTAGTTCATTCTGGCCAAAAGTTGACTATATTGAGCAAATTAACCTGTAGGATAGTCTTGGAAGTCTAATACTGTTACTCCCCAGTGGGGAAAACCTATCCATGCACATTCCCACACTACTAAAAAGCCATCTGCTATTCTCCCCATCCATGTTGCCTAACAACTGATATTACAGATGAATTATGATATCAGACACACACAACTACAAAGTGTCGAATTAAGGGCTGAGTTCCTTTTGTTTTAATTAATAAACCAGGGTCATGCCTTGAAGTCTTTAAATGGCAGCATGTTGCAGACTGGCATTTTTTAGCCAAGTCTGTCCTGAACAAGGACCAACATGAGCAGTGTGTTCATCTTCAGGACAATTTCTCTTTTGGAGGGAGAGCAGCTCTGGCACCTGAGTGTGCTTTGATTCAATTCCATTTCTGCAAAGCCTCAACAGTGGAGATCCCTGACAGGCTCTGGATAGCTGGAAGAAAACCACTTGCCACATGACATGAATGGCAAGCTCTAGAAATATAGTTTGTAACAGGTCAAATATACTCATGGAAATCTTGGCAAACATCATTCCTCGAGACATCTCCTAATGAAATCTGACAGCTTCCATATCACACAGCACACAGATACTCACAAACTTTGTCACACCCTCTGAAAATAGTTTTAGAAATCAGTGTTCTCATGCTAATGGTCACTCACCTGTTCCCTTCCCACAGAAGCAACTGATAATTTTCTTCTCTGTGTGTGTTTTTGAGGTTGCATTCAAAAAACCCCTGTATCTGCCATCAAAATCTACACCTCTGAAGGGTAAAAGACTGTTACTGTCCACTTATAAAAGTCATATTTAACATCGAAAATAAGTAAGGTGTACACTTCTCAAATGAAAAAATAGTCTCAAGATGTATCAGCCCAGACATGAGAAGTTATCTACTATCTTTGCAAATAAATAATATTTTTAGTTAGATGCTGAGCGTGATCACCTCCAGAACATATTTTGTAATATGTATGCATGCAGCACCTTGAATTCATGAGAGCTGCAGGCCCAATAGCAGAATTCAGAGAGAAAAGTCTCAAAACTGTTTCTTTTCAGAACTGCAGTGCTCATAAGGACACAATTATGTCTGGCACTGTTGCAAATTTTGGAGTTTCCACCCAAGTACCACTAAAAAGAAATGGCTTGTTTTCTGGGAGCAGGCAGAATCCCGTGAGAAGGTCACCCAGCAAGAGTCGTATCAGTCCAACTTTCCATGACCACAGCAAGACAGTCTCTCCTAGCTGTCATCATGGGATGAAATTACTTTCACAAGCATAAGAACTTCCATTGAAACATTTCAGCACACAAAAGCCTGTATCCAGAGAGCTGTACAGCAGCCAGGTAACTAAAGATGTGAATGTAAGCTATTTAATACCTTGTCGTTTAACCCCACACTACCTATTTTTATGGTTTTCCATTTAAAAAAACCCTAAAAACAGATGACACAGAAGTTCAAAAGTAACAAGGAGTATGACTCTGTGACAGTTTACACAGACTGGCTTTTTTTTCAAAACTAAGGACAGACTCTATATGATTCCTACACTTATGAAATAAGACCTTATTTGGATTTAAAATAAGTTTGAAATAGATCTTTTTGTTCTTCTCAAAACAATAAACGAACATTGTTATTACCAGCAAAGGAGTTCTAAATATTCAAAGATTTACTCTGGTTCCTGGAAGCTTAACAGCTTCTTCAACAAGAGCAGCTTTTTAAAAGATTTTGTATCTTGACACTAATTTCAAGTGCTGCAGAATCTGTGAACTCCATTCAAACGTAGTGCAACAGTTACTTGGTTACCACTTTCAGTGTTTTGGGGTTTTTTCCTTTTCTGCAAATTCATATTCTGTTTTACTTTCTGCTCTCTGCCACTGTGGCTCCTGTGTTTGCAAACATGTGCTCTTTGAAGGCTCTCCATTTTATTCACACACAGGTATGTGATCAAACCACTTCAAACTCAGAATTTACTTCTTCATCACCACCTACATTAAGTGTACAGATACAGTTTTCCAACACCTATAACCAGTACTGACTTCAATTTAAAAATGTCTTGAAGATAACCCATGAAACCTGATTGTTTTACAGAAATGAGATCATTAATACTGCAAAAGAAATCTCCCACTCTGCATTCAGCGTACTCAGTTCCTGTCAGCTCTTGGCTACCACTTATCTACAGGGACTGTCTTGTCCACTGCCTGTTGCTCATGAGTCTTGACATTTTGAAGTATTTTCAGATATTGTTTCTCATCTTTTAAGGCATATCCAGCCTCTTCCCATGGTTATTAACTTCACAAAACTTTGAGCCTATCTTTCAAAAGAGTCAGCCAACATGCTCTTTGAGTCAATCAAATACATGAGGCTATGCCATCATTTGTCATCTTTCTACTTTGCATGGCCTAGATAAAACTGTCAGAAAGGATTGTGCATTTTCTTTCAACTGTGTGCTCATTTGGGGATTTTTTTTTTTTTGCACACAAATATCCAATGACTGAACATCAAAAAATTATATATCAATTTAAATATTCTTATTGACAGTAATATTTTTAAGATTGAGTTTCTTAGCCAGAATACATCAAACCCATAATCTAATACAAATACAAGACACTTTATAATATGTTTTCTATTAATCATGTTGAATATTTTGCTTCATGACAATCCTTAAAATTTTAGAGTTTTACATTAACATTAAAAAAAAATTCTCAGTCTCCACGAATTTTCAAAAGTGTTCTTTCAGTCTTTATCTACTGCCTGAATATGATGGATACGTTCACTGATATGTGATTATTTGTAATATTCATCTTCATTCTCACTACTGAAATACGGAACAGTTCTGTATTTTCAGTATAATTGTTGACAACTTTAGCACAGCCATCACACAAATGTCACTGTTCTTTTTGCTCTTGGTATTTTTAAACTTCTTTTTAGCCTTCAATCCTAAAGAAAATCCAGTGAGTTTTCTGTAATCATCTTTATAAAACTTACTTGTAATCATTCCTATATATATTGGCTGCTGCCCTGGAACCATTTCTAAATCAAGATGTGACTCTCCCTTTGCTGAAACCCTTTTTTTGTATTTGTATCTATTCCAGACAGCCGTGTGTTCCCACATCCTCAGCTGCTCCCCAGCTTTGGGAGACACTCTTGTAGGCAGGGCTGGAAGTGGAGCAGTGCTGTAGCAGCACATCACATCACAGAGAGGAGATTTGCTGAGTCGCTCAAGTTTTTGCAGCAGTCTTCTCCCATGGCCTGATGACCTGTGCTGAGACCTTAGGAACCCTGGTGAGGAGACATTTAGTGTACAGTGTGGAGGGAGTTCAGCAAGGGAGGAAAAACAATGGATAACATCTCTGTGCATTTTTAACTAGCATTTAACTGCTGCCCAAGAAACCAGAACAGCATTAGGATATCTCGGCAAATCTGCTAGAATCTTCCCTTCCCTGACAAAAGGGTGGGACATGGAAGAATTGTAGGGGAGTGTACCTCCTCACATTAATGTTGCTTTCTTGAAGGGAAAAACTTTCCCAAACAACACACAACCTAAAGACCACCAAGCCAGCTTAACCTCAGAGTATATTCAAACCTGTCCTCATTTAAACTGCCTTCAACCTAAAGCACTTTATGTTTTACTTCCATATTTTGCCCAAGGCAGTGTGTGATCCTTGCAAACAGAGCAGTACGGATGTTGCAAGCAGCTACAGACCTAAACATGGATTGTAATGTAAAAGACAAGACCTATTAATTGTCTGCAGATAAGAAGTAGGACCAACGGTCAACACAATTTCTAAGTAATAAACTTTTATTTAGAAGGTTCAGCCTTATTTGGCTCACTTACTTAAACTAAGGTGAAAAAAAAAATATTACCCCTCCCCCCACAGACTTTTCTCAGGGATTATATGATATACACAATACTTGCCCTAACAGAAGACTACAACCAGCATGCAGTCCTGCACCCACTCTATAAGGTTCCATTTGGTGCTTACTTCTAACAACAAATAAATCATATATTGCAGACAGCTTCTCTTGTAGCCAAAGGCAACAGGTCGTGAATGACCACCATGAACTGGTAGTCCAAAATAATTAGTTGAAGAAGTGAAAGAGAGCTCTCTGACTGCCAGTGAACTGCAGAAAGTGAGAATACACAATTAAAATGTATACTTGAAGAGGGAAAGCTGATACAGCCGTGCCTCCCTGCTGACATATGAAAATAGGCAAAACAAAGAGCTGAATGCTCAGGACACTACAGCTGCTGGAAGTGAACCCTTCCCACATAACATTAATCTCTCTGTATTGAGCAGTCTCCAGCGCCTTGACTTAAAAAGCCACACACAACTTCCTTCCCACACTTAAGAGCAAACAAATTCTATTTTTGCTGCAATAAATTTGTATGTATAAATTTGTACAAGTGCCTTTGTGCTACATTGACACAAGATCTTTAAGAAAGACGACCCAAAGATCCGATGGCTGTCACACAACTGTCCCCACATTTCAAAATGCAATTATGCAGCAATACTTTCTTCCATCTTAATTATTGACACAGCAGGAAAAACAAGGTACAAATATTACGGTGATATCAGAAGGGATGTTTTTAACTCATGCTGTAAAATAATTTTAAAATGTTGTTTCACAATTTATCAAGTCGCTCTAAGGACACATTGCTGTCAAAATGAGAATTCTAGCCCTTACTGCTGTCACCTCCCTTGCATCAGTTCTATGAATGACATGACTGCAGAGGGAGGTGCATCAGCCTGCTGGACACCATGAAAATTTAACAGCCAGAAAAAACCAAACCCCTCTTACCTTCCCTAAAACTGCAGCTTTTGGAGAAGTGAGAAGTGTGGTGGACTTAGTAAATGTAAATTGTGTCAAATTTTTTGAATTACCTCTATCAATAAGGACAATGTTAAAAGAACAAAAGGAAAAATAAATCCATCCAATCATGAACATTGTCTTGGGGGTGGGGGAGGGAATGCAATTTAAAAATATTTCTACAATATAGTCAGCAAAAACAGTTTTTAAAAAAATCCTGTCCCTTTTTCCTGATTTCTACACCCAGGTTGCAACCACACATCTTGATCTGTTAATGCAAGGGTTGTTAACAAATTAGTTACAAAATCATTTCATTCTTAAAAATGATCCTTCACTTTAAGTGAATGCAAATTACGCTACCAAATGACTTCGCAAGTAACTGATTCATCACAAACTTGACAGAAACAAATTCCACACATTTCACTATAATAAAAAGCAATGTTTGGTGGGCTTTTTTTTTTTAATGAACATTTATATGTCTAGAAGCATTTAATCTTATTAAAGTTTTTGGTTTTTTTAATGCCAGCCTGAATGTAATCTAACTTGTGATTACTTTGTAACAAATAGCACATGTATCCACTTCTGTGAGAGGAATGCCAAATTCATATACTGGAGTCACTCGGGTAATATTTCTTAAGAAAAAATGCCTTTTTTTTTTTCTTAAGAAGAAAGGGTTACAAAGATTTGGGCCCACAGTTCACTTAGTGAAAGAATGTCAAACATATTTTCAACACAGCATCTTTGGTTCATTGTATTTGGTTCATTGTATTTTCAACCCAGCTTCTTTGGTCATTCAAGAATTTTACAGGAAAAAAAGGTAATAACAAAATTAAAGGCAAGCGCTCATGAGAGAAACCCATTTGTCTTCACTGTCTGTAAAAAGGCAGGAGGGAATTTTGATCCAGCACAACTGAGAACACAGAGACGTCCAGGCTCTGCTGCGTGATAAGACCATCTAAAATAATCTAGATATGGTAAGTATTCTGCCCATACCTTCACTTTGCTCATACTATAGAATTAGTTGGCTCAAACACTTTAAACTGAGATAAATTGCACCAACAATAAAATCAGAAAACAATCCATTGATTTCCAGACGCTCATTTTGCACCTAGGCCAACCTCCAGTTCCCTGAGAAAAGCACAAATACCAAGTGGCTGTACAGCAAATTAGATGAGAAAAGTTATTCAGATAAATATAGCTGAGCCAAATAAGTTTTTCTGGGTTTTGTTTGTTTGTTTGGGGGTTTTGTTTGGTTTTGTATGTTTGTTTTGTTAATTTTGGAGGATTTTTGTTTGTTTGGGATTTTTTGTTGTGGGGTTTTTTTTTCTTTTTAACCCCAACCAGTCCCTTGACTAATGCCACAAAGGAACAGGGCAGTCCAAGAAGCACAGGGACATCTGAACAGTTTCTTTCTTTGACAGTGTCAATTTTAAACGTTGAGGGGATTGTGGCTTCCCTGACCCTTCAAAAAGCTTATAAATAAACCCAAATGAAATAAATACTAATATGACAGTACTCTCTCCCATTCTTGTTCCTCCAGTTCTTCACACCTTACTGCTGGTTCCACACCTCTACTAAGTTAAGTCAAACAAAGTGCTGATGCAGTACCCTAAACTGCATCAAGGAAAAAAATCAACTAAAAAATTAGAATTTTCTTCAACTAAATTCATTTCCCCACAGGAAGCTGTGACTAAGGACTATTTAGTCCAGAATATTCTTATGAAGGGCTCTATTGTTAAGCCTCCACACCACAACATGGATCTACTCTGTTTTCTAAGGTTTTAGTCAAATTCCCTTTAGCACATTAGAAACCTTACAGGTTTCAGTTTTATTTGAAAGTGGTTATTTCACTACACACAATTATGACTTTAGATTGTTTTCCTATGCCTCCTTTTGATGGCTTTTATTATTTCAAGTCCAATTCTACACCATGCACTGCTTCTCTGGCCTTTGCACAGCAGCTACCAAGACCAGCACCAGCCCATCAAACTCCTATCAGCTGGCACCACAAGGGCAGCTGCCTCCACACTTGAATTTAAAAGGCAAATCAGAATGAAGTTGTAGCGGTCCCCACAGATCATCTCTTCAGAGTGGGAACACCACAAATTATTAATTCTTGCAGATTGCTTAACGTCTGCTACGTGTTCATTTAATGAAAATAGTTTGTGGGCATACTTTACCCTGCAGGCAAACCCACAAAAAGCCATCAAAAGGGTCAGAATACTTTACAACCACAAGCCCTGCTTCAGAAAGTACCAGTGAAAATTTATTTCAGATAAATATATTGCTGTGTTCACATGAAAAATGAAGATAAAAAGGGTTTTAGGCATCCATTTATTTTGGATTCTTTTCCTCATATACATCTACTGCTTGGTTTCCAGAGATCTCAGGCCCTTTCAAGTGCACTTGTAATCACAGGCTTTCAGATCTTGTTAATCCATTCACGTCACCCAAAATTAGAGGGCAGAGTTTTAGGTCTTAATCAGTGCGGTGAGGTTGTGCCACAGCAAAGGCCATACATGCCACTCACCTTGGTCCCACATCATCTAACATCCAAACCAGTCCTTGCTTTCTGTGCTCATGTAGCTGCCTGGAATCTTTGCTGGCAATGAACACTGAGAGTGTAAGACAGAAATATGGCTGAAACTTAAAACGTCTCTACCATGTAAACAGTCAGTAAAGATGAAATCCATTGCATTACCAGTTTCCAAATGCAGACCTTGAAGAAAATGCCAGCCAGTGGATGGTTAAGAGTTTCAGCATATTGGGCCAGATTCCAAAACCCTCAAGCCAGTTAGTAATTAACAGACATCTAGGTCCTCCACATGAAAGAAGTCTATTATTAAAAGAGTGACACAAATTTTTCCTTTCCTTTTCCTAGCCAGTCTCTGTCTGTGTTTTAAGATTCCCTTAGGACTATAACAGCCTATGATTTTAGAACCCCACTTCTCAAACAGACAATTTGTTAGACTTTCAGTTGCCAAGAATGCAAACATGCTTACACCACAGGTAGAACAAAATTAATTTACAGGCTTCTCAGAGACCCATAATCTCCTCTTTCTTTCATTTAATACCTAGAAAAAACATAATATCTGAATAACCTTCTACCATATCTATTATAGCAAAAGGATTACCAAAACATAGCAACAAAACATACTGAGGGCCAGTAAATAGTCTGAGATGAGTCCAATTAGTGAGCAACATACCTACAGGGAATATTAGCCTGTGTCTTCATAGATAATAATGTGTTACAGCAAAATTTCTAAGACAAACCAAAGGCTGCCTCACTAAAACAATTTTGTTGGTAATCAATTTGTAAAGTAGGAATGATCTGTGATCTGCATAGAATTGCCTCTTCTCTGTTGTGTTACCTTTCTGAAGATAGACATGTGAAAAACAAGAGACTACATAAAAACCACACAAACTAATAATCAATGTAATAAAAGAGAAGATTATGTTAAAGTTGCATTTTTAAAGAATAAAGTGCAGACGTTCACTGCAAGAAGTGGAGCAAGGGAGTAAGAGAGCAAGTTAAATCACCAAAGATAACCAGGAGGATGTGACAGAACAGGAGGTGGCAGAAGTATTCAGTGTACATGACAATACTGCAAGAAGAGTCAAGAAAACAAAGTGCCAAGCTCGTCAGAAAAGAACAATCAGAATTAAATCAAATCAGAATTTAAAAAAAAACATTTTCTGAATGCCCACGGTTTTTCAAAGTCTATGACTTTGACTGCCTTGCTGTTTGCTGGAGTTTGACTGGTGTGTCTCTGCCTCAACCAAGTCTATCTGGTCATATCAGGAACAACCCAAATCCCCACTGCATTGAAGATGAAAAAACATCCCTGGAGAAAAGAACTAGATGAATTCCTTTGGGACCAGATGAAGTTTTTTGGGACCTCCTCCCACTCCAAGGAGCTACTTGCACTCTGCCAGTCTATGCAATTGCTCATTTTAACTCTCTACATAAGACGTAACTATGTAATGAAAGCTTAATTCAGCAACTCAGTCAACAGCACCATTCACCAGGACAGTCAGTCCTTTTGCTGTCACCCCAACAAAGGTGCCGGCACACATGTAGGCGCAAGGGAGTGCTGCTCTCACCTCTGGGTACAGGTAGTCAGTCCAGGTCCAGACTGCAGAGCCCCGGGAAGCTCACACTGCTGCTGGAGGAGAGCTGTAGGCAGGTTGCTAGGATGTCAGATCACCACTGCTTGTGAGCTTCTGCCACCTAACAAGTTTGGGAAGAACTGAGCTTACTAGTTCACTGGCAGAATTTGCTGCTATGCTGCAGAAAGCCTATCCTACAGTTCCAGGCTAAAAGCAAAATTAGGGAACTCAGGCATGTTTCAAAAGTGCCTCATTAGTTCACCAATTTTGTTTTAAGAAAGACACATTTCCCATTCTTTTTGCTTGAAAGAGCAAGCAAAAATCTATTAGCACTTTCTAATATATTAATAAATTCAAAATTTGTCCAAGGCAGGCAGTCATGTTCTTTCAGATTCTTCTAGCACTGAGCTTCATCTTCTCTATATTTGGTTTATTCCATATATACAGTTGTAAAGCCATAAGTGTATCCTAACATTCAGTATTCACAAGCACATGTATTAATAATTCAGCAAAGCGAAATTAATCTGCAAGCATCACCTCATAATGCAGACTATTCCAAGAGCAAGAAAATTTAATTTTAAAATGAACAATTACAAGGGAGAAGTCTCTTCTTTTAAAACATAATAAACTATTTTTTTTTTAATTGAGAGATTCGTCAGCACATCAAGAGCTCTGAGCCACCCTCTTGCCAGCAATGTTGCTGTGAGTTGTCTCATTCCTGTCTGGGGAGCTGGGCAGTTCTCATGGGCTGAACTTCAGCCACAGATGTAGGCACGTCTGTGTAAACATTTAAAAGGTTTTATACAAGTACAAAGCAGATGCTGGACACAAAAATCTTCTGGAAGATCTCGGGACAGATGAGAGCTCCAAGTCATGTAAACACAGCATTCCCGTCCCCAGAATAATTACGTTTCTACCCCCTGCCATAAGACTGGCAATATCTATAAGACTGGAAATATTTTCCCAATGATCTAAGCATATCATGTTATCTCTACAGTTTTAAAGTGGTAGCAAAAAAGAAGCCGCAAAAAAGAAGCCACAAAAAGAAAAAAAAAAGCACCCTCCCTGCTTTTTAAGAGTGCGGTTATATTTTTGCCCCTCTGAAAAACGAATTTACATAGCCACAACACCAACACTCGCAAAGGCAACGCAGCTGAAACTTTTAAAGGGAGATATAAAACTTTATTTTCACACTTCGAACAGAAAAGGGCAGCGATAATTTAGCGCTTCATACGGCAGCAGCTCAGCCAGTAAGGAAGAAGAGCAGATGCCAGCAGTGAAGTTACGCAACTCGCTCATGTACCAAACGCTTTAATTTACGACATATTAATGAAGAGACAGCAGCGAGACGCACGCCCGCCCACCCACACCAGCGAGCTCACCCCTCCCATTCCCCCGCTCTCCTCNCCCCGGCCCCTGCCCGCCGGCCCTCGGCGCGGGCCCTGCGGCCGTGCCGGAGCGCAGCGAGACCCCGACCTGAGCCGGGCTCGGCGCCACCCCAGCGCGGGTGACAGCTCTCCGAACAGCATCCCGGAAGGATGGAAGAGAAAAGAAGTAAGCCTTAAAAAAATCATATATCTGAGATATATATATATATATATGTATGTATGTATGTATGCATGTTTTGGGCATCCATTAGTCTTGTAAGAAACATTTTTAAGAGTCAACTGTCTTAACGTATTTTCCCGTTCAACTAAATGAAGTATCCAGAACGAATGGAAAGGTTTGGGGTTGATTTCTTTTTTCACTTACAGCATAGAAAAGATGAAGTAGCTAACGTAAATAGGCCATATTTTATGTTGTGTGTGCCATTATGGGCTTCCCACGGAGGTGGTGGAGTTACTGTCCCTGCAAGTGTTTAAGGAAAGACTAGATGTGGCACTCAGTGTCATGGTCTAGTTGGCATCCTGGAGTTGTTCGTAGGTTGGACTGGATGATCTCAGAGGTCTTTTCCAACCTATTTGATTCTGTGATTCATGGAGATAAAAATTTGGAATCTTCAATGTGGTTGAAGAGTGCTGTCTTACTTCTCCTTAGTATTCTTGCAGTGAAGGGTGTCTTGCATTTGTCAAGAAACAGATTCAGTAATTTATTTACTTTAAAAAAGCTTTCCTTTTTTTCCCCTAAATAAATTAATTTAGTTGTAGTACTGCTGTACTGAGCACATCAATTTAGGAAAAAAAAAAGAAAGGAAAACTGTGAGTTAATGGGTAGGGGGGTTGGGTAGGCTCATATGAATGTGCTGGAAAGTTTGGGTCATCTGGTGACAGCTTCATGCTTGAAGGACAGTAAGAAATGACCTAAGTAAAAAAATTTCCTCACATTGCTTGTTTGAATGTTCCTCAGCTGAATCTTGACAAGGCATGGGATGACTGTTTGAAAGAGGAATGACTATTTCAACACAACATATTCTCACACAGTGCTCCTCCTCATGCCCACTATAGTATTTACTTGTATAGATTTTGAAAAGCTGAGTAGCTACAACTGTTTTTCATTTCTCACCCGATCTCTTACTTACTTGTCCATTCTGCACATCTTACAGTGCTGTGTGATTTCTTTGAAGAGGAGAACCTTACCAGTTCCAGGGAACAGAGCACTGAAGGTAGTATAATTTGTATTTATGGAGGGGAAAAAGGAAAGGAGTGTATATTTGGCACTGCTTCTGATATGAAAAATACAACTGGAAGACAATAGCTTTGCCTTTTATGGTGTAAGAAGTTTGTCAGCAGCTCTAAGGAAACACGTACCTGGGTTGTTTATCAGGTAGCTGGAGTAAGTAGCCCTGATCTTGGCTGCTTGTATCTTGCTCTAGCATCATTCCCCTGCACAATGCTGGGGAAAAAATAGATATGTGGTCAAAAGGATTCTATAAAGGGAAAAGGAAATCCTTCCTGCCAGATGCCAGTGCACACCTTGATCCATCAGCTGGAGAGATGGTTCTGAATGCTGACAAGGCAATCTGGTGTCTGCTCATTCCTCGTCCTTCTGGCTGTGATTGTTGATAGCAGTATTAGCACTGGAGAGATTAGTGGTGCAGACATCTGTCTTTTTTTAAATGAAAATTATACTATCAACTTCAAATGCAATCTTTGCTTCTCCATGCAAAACAAATGCTTCTGCTGGTGGTGTTTTGTAGCACTCAAGCATGAAAACTGGGGAGGCATTTCTAATGTGAGTGTTTTATTTCCCTGTTGCCTACACATTATTATAGCTGAGGACTCAGAAACAAGAAACTATCCTATCCTATCCTCTGAAAGTAATTCATCCACCAGTGCTATCCAGATGTAGTAAATGTATGGAAATATCTGAAAACACTTAATGAATAAGGACAGCAGTTTTAATCTGCAGTGGAGAAACTTATTACTCGAATTTCTAAAGGCATATTTTTAATCCAATGTATTTTTTAGATTTTATTTTAAACACAAATATCAAATATACTTTTTGTTATTTTAAATTTATAATACTTTCATGCACAGCAAAAGGGTGGGAGTGGCACAGGGCAGGTGGTGTCCCTTGGACCAGTAGTGTAGATTTCCAGAAATTGTTGTGACCTTTTCTGTAATTGGACTTTAACGTTTCCGCATGTTTAAAAAAAATTCTGTGGATATAAGAGATCATTGAATTTTGTTGAGAGTTAGTGCCAAATCAAGCTATTTCACAAGACAAAGTACTTTTATCCTTGCCTGTTGATATTAAGTATTATGCCTTTAGCTGCTGGTGACATGAGCAGCAGGGGTCGTGGTGACAAAAGATTGTTACTTCTTTCACTGCTGTCATGGTGCTTTTGAGAGTAACCACACTGTCACAGCGTCACCGGGCTTCTGGTACCCTGGGCAACAGGAGTCATTCTCTACCAAGTCGAAAATGAAGGAGTATTTTTTATGAGGCTTACAAGAATGCAATATTTCTTGATTGCTGGGAAGGTGTCATCCCAGCACATTTGCCAACAGAGATTTGCTGTCTGAAAGTGGAATGTAAACCTAGTGTGGTGACAGTGGATTCCACCTCTAGAAATGGAGTAGCAAAACAGATTTGCTTCTGCTTTTGTGCTTGGTCATTGAAGAAGAGCAACATTAACTGAGAAACAGCTGGTTCTTTCTTCTGCCATCATCTTTTGACACACTGAAACATCCTTTGTTTTTACAGTCCTTGACAAAGATGCAGAGCTAAAGTTTCAACAAGAGCCTTCATGAATGGGCTTAGCACCTCAAAGGTACACACCTTTGGAAGAGGAGAAGTTCTAAACCAGTAGCTTAAAAAACGTTTCTTTAAACGTTCTTTAAAAATGTTCTTTGTAAATATTTCTAGTGGAGGAAGGAGACAGGATATATGGGATGTGTTAATTATTTTAACTGATACCCCTTGTTGAACAAAAGTCATCAAACTGCTTTTATCTGAAAATATTTTGAACCATTTTCCCCTTCAAAACATACCAAAACTAATGATGGAACAGGATAGTCAGCCTGTGCGGCTCAGAGAGGTTACAGCTATGAAAAAAATCCCAGTGTCTTTTGTCAAGTAAAATATTCAGTTCATTCTGTTGAAAATAGTTGCCCATGTCACTTTTGTGAGTTTCAGTGATTAATT
This sequence comes from Illadopsis cleaveri, assembly GCA_013399915.1. Taxonomy (NCBI): domain Eukaryota; kingdom Metazoa; phylum Chordata; class Aves; order Passeriformes; family Timaliidae; genus Illadopsis; species Illadopsis cleaveri. The sequence continues at coordinate 279,631 of VXBB01014828.1, forward strand.
TTTAGTGGTACGCCTTTGTTGGTGTTTGAAGAAAGGCTTCCACAGCACCCTTTGTGACCTGCTTAAAAAGTTACCTGAAGGAGCATTGTGCACCACTGGAAGCCACTCCAGTTCATCGCTTGACTTGTATTTCACTTTCTTGATTAGGTTTAGGAATAGACTTCTGGAGGTTTAATGTATCCTGCTGTACTGATTGTTTTTTCAGAAGTGCCTCCAAATCGAATGAGTGGGAGCCTTTGAAGAGTCCACTAGGAGTTAGGTGTGTTTTTGGACTTCTCAGGAGCTGTAAATGGTAATTTGCATTTCAGGTGATGTGAAGACGTTTTGGACACAGTTGGGAGGTAGAAGAGTGGATGTCATATTTGAGCAGGTGCAAAACGTGCTGTCACTGCTGAAGGAAAAGATCAAGAATGGAACTGCAACAAACCAAGGTTTGAAGTCCTGGTAGTGGTTAAACTGAGCTGCAGAGTAGGTGTGGCCTGCATTGTGTAGGCCTGTGTGATATCTGCCATAATCCAGATATTTCTGAATTTTAATAATTTAGGTGTTGAGGGTTTTAAGCACTTTTAAAAAAGCCTTTTCTTTTTTTAAAAAGAAAAGTAATTTCAGGTACAATTGGCTATTTTTTTGTTTTGCCTGTATACTTTTTCAAACAATGAATGGCTCTTAAGCACACGGAACTGAAATATTCATTTTTGAGAAGTAATGAAATATCTGCAGTGCCTTGTGTTTCATTTATGATCAGAAGTTTTAGCCTTTCAAGCTGATCTCAGTGGATTGAGTGGTTTGGGAGTGGGATAATAATCATCTCAGTATTATTTTTTGTCAGAGACATCATTATAACTTGGAGCAATAGTACAAAAATGTGACACTAATGCATTTCAGATTGTTCCTGATTTTCAAGGAAATAACCTTTCTCTATCTACATCAAAATACATACAAGCTTCTGATAAGCTTGGAGCAGTACACAGATTTCCTTTTAGTGGTTTATTTAATTGAGTAAAATTGCTTCTTTTTGTTAAGTCACCTATATAAATGTAATCTATGGATCTTATTGGGGGGTTTTTTGTGCAAAAAAATGTACAGTGGTGTAAGATGCTTTTAAATTAATATAGCCACAAACTCTGCATTATATATATAATACTTCCTCATATACATAATACTTCCCCTAAACTGGAAGTGCAATTTTTTGTGTTCTTGAGCTCCCACATCTTGACTGTTATGACAAAATACCAAAGCAGTGCAGAGATAAAAGTTGAACTTGAATCCCGAGATGACGCAATGAATCTGTGATAAAGTTCAATTTGATTTTTTCTGTGCTTTATTCTGTAAAGGTTTCAAGCAAAAATATTAACATGGATTTTGCTGAGAGTTGTCTGCTAGCCTGTAATATTTATTGCATGGGGTAGTTGAGACAGAACGGGTCTCTTGCATTCTTCTATCTGAAGGCCATTTCCACCAATTTAGAAGCAGTATTAATTTGGTCTGCCAAGTTCCAGCTCTTCCTAGCCTGAAGATGATCAGTCTGATGACAAAGGTAGAAGCTTACACTAAATTGTCTTTATATATATTACTGCCACTGTGGACCACCAGTTTATGTGTGTTTGGAAACATTCCAGCAGCTTGCCAAAAGCTGAGGGATATTCAGTGGCAATTCACAACTGCTACTGTGAGCTGTAACAATTTTTTAATTCCTAGATGTGTCTGCTGAGGTCTGTGGTGCAACATGTTTCTAGTAGTATCAGTCTTGCCATGCTCTAGGTGGGCACAGTGAGAAGAAACAAGTGTCTATGGAGGATTTAACACCTTGTTTTACCTATTATCATTACCTAAATTAAACTTAGTATCTGTTTTGGTTTGTTTTTTTTCCCTAGAATGCTGGCAGGCTTGGGCACTGGTGAATGAAGCTAATCTAGGTGATCTCTTAACCTTGGGAAACGGTATGTGCATTTCCATTGTGTTTGTTTGGTATGTGGATTTCATTTGTCATGTTTTACTCACTGAAAGCACAATTCCCTTCTTTGAAATCAATAAAGTAGATCTGAGAATGCCATTAGTGTTACAGTGAGGAAAACCTAATTACTAATTTCCTCAAGTACTGAACTGTGAACTCTCACCCGGGTTTGTATTTTTTGTGGTTTGTGTGTATGTGTATAATACTTGTACCATAGGAAGAGAGTCTGAACTAGTTAGCCCTTATGAACCCGAGCTGTCTGTGAGCAGTTGTCCTGTGCATGGCTCCACCAGCTGTAATAGCTTAGCATCTTTTTATCTCTAACGATGAAGGGACATCTGTAAATGTGTTTCATGTGTGTGTTCTTTCTGGTCACTTTGAAAACCACAGGGAAGGTTTTTCAGTAGGGCATTTGCTAACAAGCTTTTTATTAGCTGTAGTTCATAGCAATGCCTTGTTGTAATGTGTTTTGTTAATTATCTCTTTCGTAACTAAAATAAATTCAATCATAAATTGAAATCTGGATTGATTAAGTTTTCCTCTCATTCAATTTTTTTCAGTAAGCGATGAGTTGAATGGAGATGGTGCACAGGAAACCAAACCCAAAATGCAGCCTCTTCTTCCAGATGACAACACAGAAGACACTGTAGAAGCTTCTGAGATGTCAGTGCCTTCATTTCAGTTCCTTATTTGACATATTCTTTACTGCAGTTAAGAGAATTCTCAAATCTGTATTTCTAAAGTCAGTGTTTTAAACCCAGTTTGAATCTTGTGAGTTTTCAAAGTGAAAATGTTTTTAATTTGACCTATGTGGAAAACCTGAGGTTTTGGATAGACTAATTTCCCACATGAGAACGCTGCAGAATAGGGCATTAGGTTGTGAATTAATATTCATGAGTGTTATCAGGGTTAGGACTTAAGCATCAGTTCTCAGGCTTTTCTTACTGTGCAGAGTGACAGGTGTGTAACTTAGTCTCTCTGTGTTTAGTGTTTAGCCTCAGGTACTGATTTGAAAGATGGGGGTACATACATCATTCTTTTTTTTTTTTAATTTCCTTGCTGTGTTTTAGCATTTAAGTTCTGGGAAGAAGCTTTTTTTTTTTTTTTTAATGCAACTGAATATGTCTTTATATGTTGTTAGGACAGTTTCACCATATGAAACCTTGGGTCTTCTAGCAATGGGGCTAAAAATATTGAACTGCTAAAAAACTGAACACCATACTGGTTGTCTAAGGTACTGCTCTTCTTTCTTTTCTTTTTCCTCCTTACTTGAAACAGCAAAAAAGAGGACATGAAGAAAACCTGCTCAGGGAGTAAAGAAGCATCTAGCAAAATTCAAGGTTTACCTTTAAACGTGCAGTATCAGAACCACAAGTGCTCTAGTGCATGTCTTGCCAACAGAGCAGTGGGCTCCTACAAGGGTGAAAATCCCCTGAAGATCCCAATCCTGTTTGACTTTCAAAGACGCCACGCAAAAGCAGACTACCTTTCCAAGTCACTGGATGTGAATTACAAAGCTCCTTGCGGTCGGAGTCTGAGAAGCTTTCAAGATGTGCTAAATTACTTGTTTGAAACAGAGTGCAATTTCTTATTTGTGGATCACTTTTCCTTCAACACATACGTGCTGTTGAGCAGGAACACCATGAATCCCGAGCCCCTCGTGTTTGAGTTCGATATTAGCAACGGAGCCGAGTCTGTGCCTGTCTCCTTCTGCAACAACCTCGACCACGCACGGTTGCCTTATTTCAAGTATCGGAAGTCATCGTGGCCACGTGGATATTATCTCAACAATTTCTCCAGCCTGTTTGTTGATTCCTGTGACTGCACAGATGGCTGCATCGATAGGTAGGCAAAAAGATCTCATCTTTGGGCCAGTGACACAACAGGAGGGGGTGGTGGGGTGTGAAGGCACACTACCAAACAGGACCAGCACTGCTGGAGTATCTTGTGCCGTGCTTTGTGTTGAGTGACACCATTATGTCTTTCTCTTCTCCAGAATTTGGGTGCTCCTACTGGGCCACCCTCTGTTATAGGGAAGGAAGCGATCAACAGGTGGACTATTTTGTTCCTTTTCCTTTCTTCCCAAACTGGCAGTGCGTCTTCTCCAGGTGGTGCTGATAAGCAGATACTTTGGCTTTGGAAAAAGAGTAGGGAAAGGATTGTTGTGCCAGCAGAGGTGGGCTTGTTTTCATGGCAGGCAGGAAAGGAACCTGCATGATGATTTCTGCTGCAGTTCCTACTGTAAAATGGCATCCTTTAGATGGAGTGGGACAGCGTCGAGGGATCAGATCATTTGGAACTTAGAGGGTTACTGAGGGCAGACGAAGAAACGTCCCTGTTCCCAACCTCTGCATGTCGTCCTTCTCCTTGTCTGAACAGAAACTACAAAACTCAGTGGTTACAGAATACGTTTGTGGTCTGAGCAGTTCCAATACTCCTGCTCATTGTCATCTTTTTCTAAATCCCAGTAACTCTGAGCTACAGACACTGTGAGAACCTGCCACAGTTACCATATGCAAGTTTGGTGGTATTTTTGTCTACTTTCTTGAAGGATGTTTGTCTGATCCCTGTCTGTAGGCATTATTTGGTGTTGCATCCATTTCATATTATTGACAGCTAGGGCAGTTGCACATGCTGCTGTGCAACCTAGTTTCTTATGACCCAACAAGAGTTTGAAATCACACCCTGGTATAATGAAGCATAATTTTAGTAATTTAGTTTAGCTGAGTGGTGGGAAACAGCAAGCTCACAGGGGGCCACTTCTTTGCACTGAAGTCCCACAAGAATTGAGATGCTTTTGATGTGCAGTTTTGGGGTTTAGGATTTGCACAATTAGTGTGACTCTTTGAAGTTGTCATGACAAACAATGGTGAAGACAAGCACTGTTGCTTGAATTTTACACAGTGTAAAATTCTTCACTTCTTGGGGGCTAAGGAGGGAGGAAGATAACTGAGTAGTGGCAAACAGGCTGGGATGCTGTACCAGAAGCACAGCACATTTATTTGATCCATTTGACAGTGTCCTGCTTATAATAAGTTTCTGTTGTATTTCAGCTGCTTCCATGTGCCATTTAAGGAGCTCGGCAGAAGAATGGGGTTGGGGTGGAGAGAACATGGTTATTGTAAAGCACATGTAACCAGGCAAGAGACTAAGGAAAAAGGTGCCTGAAGCAGCCTCATGGAGTAAAAGGAACAGGGAGGGGGGATACAGGTGTATACATGGAACTCTGTGTGTGTGTGTGTGTATAGTCAAGTGCATTTCAAATTACCTAGATTTATGATTGATTTATTCTGCTTCAAATCCATTCTGAGATGTTTTATTTTTAGGTCAAAATGCGCCTGCCTACAGCTAACGGCAAGAGGCTGTAATAAAATTCCTCTGTCTTCAAGTAGTAAAAGATCCCTTGGATACCATTACAAAAGACTGGAGGGACCTGTTCCTAGTGGGTAAGGAAGACTACAGGAGTAAACTAAGAGCATACAAATAAAACAACAGTTAATAGTTCAGTCTCAGTGCCACAGAATTAAAGTAACTGGAGTTGCTGAATTACTGAAACCTTCCATATTTGTCACAATTTTGGTGACAGATCAGGATGATAAAGAATAATTTATGTGCCTTGAATAATAGGAGGAAAAAACCCCCCTTTTGTATTGCAGATCCTACAGTTTTCACAGCTTAGGTCAAGGTTCAAGAGAAATGTGAAGGATGACCAGAGTCCTAAAGATTTATCAGCCAACTGCCTCTGCCGAACTTGGTTATGGGCGACTCTTCCAAGAATCTTCAAAGCCATGCAATGCTTCAAGTGTTTGCCCTTTCTTTTATTCAGCTCCTGTTGATTAATAGGTGGCCTGGAGAAGATGCCAGTTACTTCAGGTGTCTAGGAGAGGAATTATGCAAGGTAGCTTTCTGCAGTAGCCAAGGGCTTACATCTGCAGTCTTGAGGAGCCCCTTTCAGTCATCTGTGTGATGTTAGTTTTTGGCTGACATGCAGAATTAAAGTTGTCAGAGAACCCAGAAACAAATGCAAAAAACCTCCCACAATTATGAGTACTTTTGGAAATGCTTCATTAAATCCTGAAATTCATGACAGCTACAGTGAAGTCCAGGCATAAGCTGTCTTGCTAAAATCTGTTCCAGTATAGAATTGGGTGCTTCATAGGGATTTCTGTTTCTGTGTGATTTACCCCTATAAAACAAAAATAAAGCATTTGTTTTTCTCGTATACTTATACCAAAATCTGGCAGACAGGCCCTTAAAATTAATGAATCAGCAGACAAGAAAGTCACAAGCTTCTTAGCATTGCTGCACAACCAGTTTTAGTCAGAGTCTTTATATTTCAGTCCACTGCCTTGTTGGTAATTAGAAGGGGAATTAACAATAGGAACTTTGTTATGGTAATGCATCCATTTATATTTGTTTTGTTTTTCTTCCTCTTGACAGGATTTATGAGTGTAGTGTGTTGTGCAGGTGTGACAAGCTGATGTGTCAGAACAGAGTTGTACAGCATGGCATTCAAGTCAGGCTGCAAGTCTTCAACACAGAGAAGAAGGGCTGGGGCGTTCGCTGCCTGGATGACATCGACAGGGGGACATTTGTTTGTACTTACTCAGGTAGCAGGAGGGGACCTGTGAAGACAAGTAGCATAATTCTCCCTCTCCCATGGTGTGTGCCCTGTATTATTTTTGAGATCGGGGTTGGAGGAGAAGTGTGTCAAAGTAATCTTAACTTGCAATATGATCAAATGGACAGAAGAACTTTGAAGAGCTCTGTTATGAGATGGTGACAGACAAACAAAACAATATGGAGCAAAACCTATCTCAGACTGCTGATTTTTTTTCCTCACAACCTCTGCATCCTATGCCAGGGCTAATTTTCCTTCAGTAAAATCATAAAATGGTTTGAGTTGGAAGGGGCCTTAAAAAACATCTAGTTACATCCCCACTATGGGCAGGGACACTTTTCACTAGAACAAATGGCTCAGGACCCCACCCAACGTGACCTTGAACTCTTCCAGAGATGGGGCTTTCACAGGTTCTCTGGGCAACTTATGCCAGTGTCTCCCACCTTCAGAGTGAAGAAGTTCTTATTAATATCTAATCTAGATGTGCTCTCTTTCAGTTTAAAGCCATTGTCCTTGTCTAATTCAGTTTGTACTTCAGCCTACATTAATGTCATAGAATTACAGACAGCATTCATATTTTGCTTTCTCAAGTAATGCTCTTGTGATTGTTAATGTAAGTTTGACCTGTGATAATGAGTGTGACTCAGCAAACAAGCATTAAAAAAAAAAACAAGAAAACTTTTCTTTTTCTTTCAGGCAGATTAATGAGCAGAGAAGCACTGGGAGATGCTGAGCAAGAGCTGAAGGAGAAAAGTGCAGTGAATAACAGAGGCCATGACGTCTCTTTCAAAAAAAGAAAACGTGACATTGATCGTTCAGACTCAGTGATTGAACTGGTGCAGACTGACAAAAATGACATTCTTGAGAATCAGGAACCTGTGTCTCAGACTGTGGGTAATGAAAATAAATCAACCCTGTAAGTTTAGCAAAGTAAGCTTAAGCACAACAAAAGTAATATTCTGCTAATCTAGAAATTCTTTTGCATAGCGTAGAGCATGTCCTCATATGAGGGTGGTGGTTCTTTTCTTTCTGAACTTCTTTGGAAATTCCCGATTATTTCTTTTAGTGGAACAGAGTTTTCCCTCTATATTAATTTTACTTGTGTACCACTTGACATTTTCTAGAAAATCAGTTTATCTCTTGGGTGTATCTGATCTGTCCAGGGAATTAATTTAATGCTAATTTGAAAGAATTAATAAAATATACTTGAGATAAATTGTTTAAAGATACTCTGAATGGTATGAAGATGGCACTGAAGGGTTTGATAATAAATCAGCCACCAGCTGGTCTGCCCTTTGCTCCCAGTCTCTAAACCTTTTGTTATTTGTAACATAACCTTTCCTGCCAGAAACCTTAACTTCTCTTGTTAAGAGTCTGACAACACCTCACTTTTGCAGTGAATGTGTTTTCCTAGTTGAAAGCTGTACTGTCAAAACTGTTGAAAGTAGTAGCAAGAAAAGGCAAAACTCTGTAGGTGCTCTATTTTGAGATAATCTGATATAATAATAGTAAAGCAACAGACAGTTTGGTTCTCAGCATGACAACTGGAAAAGGATGTAAAAGCAGCTTCTGATCTCTCAAAAAAGTTTAAGCAACTGCTTTCTTACAAATATTACAGAAAACCTAGCCTAGGTTTTTAATTCTTAAAAACAAAATACTCGCAGAACATGCAGTAAGGCCAGACCGGAGGCTCTGCTGTAGTTCCTTCTAGGGAAGAGACTGGAACTAGAGACTGTTAGAGAAATGTGTGTTGTGAGAGTTACTTATGGGTCTGTTTGTCTTTTATCATTTCCTTTTGACCTGTCTTTACAGGGTTCATCTAAAGAACTCAAGTAATGCAGCTGTGAGAAGGCCTGGAAGTAGAACTCTTGTTTTTCGCAGTCACCAGCTAAAAATGGTAATAAGTGGCTTTAACAGATTCATTTTTCACTGTGTTGAATATGTATGTTAATTTTGACATTTTCATCTTGTATGTTTAGATAGTTCTAATGACCTTTCTTCATGAGATTGTGTCACACTGTGAGCTAGGCTATCATGCTGGAAACTGCACCCCATTCCCTCTCCATTATCAGTCCTTCAGCATGTTCCCCCAGACCAGCACTATCTACTCTCACGGCCTTCCCTTCACTTATACTCCTCAAGAGCCTGAAGTAATTTTTCTCCCCCTGCACCCCTTGTGTACAGGGTTAGGGGGTCAGAGTGATAATATTTTTGTGACGTTTTCCCAAAGAATGGCATAGCAGGAAGAGAAGGGAATCTCAGGATGTCTATGCAGTTTTCTCATATAGTGGCAGAGTTGGGAGAATCGGCCTCAGCGTGACTCTAGACCTTCATGAGTGTGAAGTGTAGCCTGCAAACATGTGCAAACGAGGAAAACATGCTGTAGCTTTTACTGGATTTATTGCCCTTAAGAAATGCACATGGAATTTTCATGCAAACATTTTGCAGTGCTGTCCATTCTAGAGGTCCCATAACTAATTGCCTTTTTGTGATGGAAGAGGAGAAATTCTGCCTCATCTGGTCATTTCATTGAAACTGTGTAAAAAGCATGTTTGGGATTTGGCTCAGCAACTTACAATTCTGGTGAAATTGTTGGGACTTAAGCACTTATTTACATGTCTTATTGAGTGGAGGTCTCTTTCCTGGTTATTATGAAGGATAATTTGAAATTAAGATAAATGTTTCATTGCAGTAAATGTAGTAACTTTTCAAATTCAGCCACAACTATGCGTAACAGTAGCTTTGAAACTTCAGCCTTGGAGTTCTAAAAGCCTCTTGCTGTGCCCTCTTGGCCCAGAGTTACATGCAGCAACAACACATCACAGCCTTTTCATTTGATACACAGGTGCAGAGTGCCAGCTCAGATGAAGATCAAAGTTCTCAGATTCATCAGCCAAGCAAAACAAAACTAACCAGTGGAACAAAGAAAGGAAAAAAAAGTAGGTTTGCAGAGCTCTACATGCTGCATGCTTTTTACAGTTGTGTCCCATCAGGTGATACACTTTATTGTAGACAGTGTGGGCAGGCCAGTTTTCAGAGTAGAACAGTGTTGTCTGTAGATGTTGAGACATGTTGAACTGTCCAGACAACAGCTACTCAAATGTTGTTTCCTACTGTGCAGTTGTGGGAAAGTCAGTCTCACAGATCTTGCTGTGTCACACCCAGTACCTGTTCCAGCCAACAGTAATTGAACAGGATAAAATACTGGGGTGGGGAGACCTCAAGCTGGAGAGGCAGTGTGAAACTGATGCTATTTGCACATGTATCTTGCTTCTGTCTTAATTACAGTTTGTGATTCTCTTGGGAATTAGGGTGGAGAATGATAAAAAATGCTATGTGGGAGAAATCAGTCTGGAGTGGGATTTGAGAAGAGTGAGACACTAGGTCAGTCAGAGGCACCTTGAGCAACTGCTTTAGGCATTACAGCAGGAAACAGTCATTTGTGGGAGGATTGATGAGAGACATGGAAAAATGTGTTATAGAATTGTAGATGGCAAGGAAGCTGCTTCCACGACAACCCCAGTTGGAAAAGTGGGTGGCTAAGAGTTCAGGACCAAACAAGGGAAAGGCCTTAAACTGGTGTTGAGAAATAACATATATGTCCATTGACAGGATCCACCCAGCAGCAGAAGGAAGAACATCTGGTGGAAATTGGACAGACTGACTCTGCTGGTGTAGAGAGTGCAGGATGCAAAAGAAAGAGTCTGTCACTGCAGGATGTTGATTGTGGCAAGTCCAATGTGCTGGATGACACATGTGCTGTGAGGCCATCCAATAATGCACCCCTAAAAGCTGACTGCAAAGAAAATAGCAGGCAGCCTAAACAAGATGCACTTTGTGAGGAATCTGATGGTGATGGGATGCTGCCCAAGAATGCTAATGAAGAAAATATTTATGTACTGGATGCCACAAAAGAAGGAAATGTGGGTCGTTTTCTAAATGTAAGTACTGAGTTGCATGGGTTCTCTTTGTTGTCTCTGCAAATACATCATTTACTTATTTAAGCTTAAACTAGAAAGTTTTTGCACATAAACAGTATGGGTGGTAGGTGTATGACAAGAGAGGCGCATGTGGTGTTCCCTGCCATCACAGGTGACAGGACAGTAGGTTGGGGTACACTGGCTGTTTGTGCCTCCATAAGCTGATAATGCTATGTACCAATTGCAGTTTTTGGCCCCACTGGGTTCCTGAGAGACATATTCCCCAGTAATGAATGATATCTTTCATGATGGCCTTTTTAAGAGGTTCACAGAGCAAGTAGCATATTTTGTTGAGCCACATGCCTTCTGCCAGCTTTGTTTACTTTGTTCCCCAGCCATTGTAAATTCTGGTTTGTGCTGGTTTAGGGCACGTGTTCTGTTATTGCACAAAACTTCCCCACTGTTCAGTCATAGGTTCAGAACGTGGTGTGCCATACTGTGTACATGTTTGCTCACTAAGTCTCTCAGTTTTGACTTGCCAAGAAATAAATAGCAATCAATTCCCAAGTACCTCCAGCTAAGACAAATGGTTCATAGACACATCCACAGGTAATCTGCAAATAATTTATTTCTCTTCATTGGCATGAATATGTCTTACAGCAAAGCCCTTGCATATGTTTAAGCTGTTCTTCCTTGCAGAGGTAATATGGTGTTAGTATTAGTTGTGCATCTTGCAGAAACCTCCCTTCTGCTCCCATGAACATACACATGTTCCTACATGCACCTGAGTGACCTTTCACATCCTGTACTTGGCCAATACACAGTCATGTAATCCATTGCTTGCTCCCTAGCACTGCTGCCCTGGCAATGGCATTGGTGATGAACTTTCCATGTGGGCTGGAGAAGGGAAGGAAGAAACTACCTTTACTGGTGATAGATATCTGACACAAAATAGATTTTTCAGCCAATGATGTGGTGTTGGACTGTTTCTTATTCAGATTTTCTGTTTTACAGCACAGCTGCTGCCCAAATCTCTTTGCACAGAGTGTGTTTGTAGAAACTCACAACAGAAGTTTTCCATGGGTGGCATTCTTCACAAACAGGTGAATTTCTGGAAGTTTAATGTTGTTCATTCAAGACACTAAGAGAAAACAAACAGTGCTTACTTATTAGGGCATAATTACACCGAGGGGTGGGGCAGATGCTTAGAATATAAAAGCACAAACCTTCTTATAGGGGACTTCTTACTGTGCACTAAAGACAGAAGAAATACAGCTCATGGGTTACCACTAATGAGTTTTGCTTCAGTTTTGCACTGAAATGTAAAGTAGGGAAGGTTAATTTTGATGTGTCCACTTCAGTGGTAATCCTCTTTAGTGGAGAAATAGGTTTAACTCAGCATGGTCATTCAGAAAGCCAGGATTCACTCATCCCACGGTTGTGTCTCAAGGAATGGCCACCAGATCTGTGTCCTATAGGGCAAGATTGAACCTCAGAGGATATTAAGGCTGAGACACTGTGGGCCAAACAAGCTGGCTTCAGTCCTTTTCCTCACAGCTATCAAGACAAGCAGGACCTTGTGTAGCCCAGCATGTCCTGGGGATGTGACAGTAGGATACTCAGAGGTGAAAATTTGTTCTGAAAGTAAAAGGTGCAGATATTTCCTTAGTGTCTAACAGAAAGAGAGGTACAGAGAGCTGGTGCCAGCAAGACACAATATGGCAGCAGCTCAGCCCAGGAGAGGAAAGATGAATTGTATGAATAAAGTTAGCTGACATGCATGCCAGCAGTAATATTAGGTGAGAACAGAACAGAGAGGAGAGACTTTGTGCTGACAAACCAGTTCCAGGGAGCACATATCTTCTATGGAGCCTTGCAGCTCTTCTCCATACTGACACAGATGCTGTGGATTGTACTCGAAGGTCTCCAAGAACTGTGAAGACAGTGTTTTGGAATATGTCCAAAAAAAGACTTTCTTTTAGTTAGTCTTTCTTGCTCAGGTACTCAGTAAAGAAGTGTAGTGGTGACTGAGGCCACTGGAGAGAGATAATAGTGACCAGCAAAGACACTAAAGGAAAAAGATTGTTGAAGGAGAGTTTCCCTCACTGGCTCTTCCATTTTCTGGGCATCACCCTTTTACAACTTTTCTAAATTAAGGACTTCATCTGGATCATTGAGCTTAATTGTGTACCTTCCATGAACTTGCCCAGTCACCTTTTTATTTGTTTTACATGTCTGGCCTCTAGATCAGCCTCTAGCACATCTCAAGTCAGCAAGTCCCAGGCTGCAATTATGTGCTGTACAAAAAGTCCTCATTGTTTTTTGTCAGTCAGCTGCCTGGGAATTCACTGGATGTCCCCTATACCATATCCAGTGAGAAACATCAGAGAATTACTCTCTTCATCACAATATTCATATTTTTTTACATTTTCCATCAGTTGTCCCTCAGCATCATAGTCTCAGGTATTTAGCTTGGCATTCATTTTGGACAATGAATTTCCTATCTTAGATATTTATTGTATTGTACTACCATAGCAGCTGGTTCATGAGGAGCATGTGTTTAATTCTGAGGTTTGGGCTTGCTGCACATAGTGCAATTGCATTAAAAGGTAGCCTGTCAGACCAAAGGTGGCAGTCTTAAACAACATATTTAGAGATTTGTTCAAACTTCAGTGATGCACTGTACATAGGAAAAATAACAAAACTTTGTTATTCATGTAGGTGTATCACTTAGGTGGTTTTCCTTTTTTTTTTTTNCATTTTTTGGTTTTTTGTTGTTTTGGTTTTTTGTTTGGTTGGCTTTGTTTTCACTGGGTTTTTTTTGTTTGTTTGATTTTTGTTTCCCAAAATTTCCCTCTAAGTTAGAGCAATTGTTTAGACTCCAGCCCTATTTGCAATCTCCATAGCAATTTCCATAGGCAAAGCAGCACGACTGTGCCAGCAACTCCTTGTATCCCTTGTTTCTCTCCCAAAAAGCTGCCTGTGTGATGCTTCCTGCCCCCTACAATTTTTGGGTTTGCATGTGTGTTTTTGGTAACAAATTGTTAGCACAGTACTGTTTCACTTAGTTCAAGTAAATTGAGTGTTTTATCTCTTAGACATGTGAAAGCTGGAACCGAACTCACGTGGGATTATGGTTATGAAGCTGGAAGCATGCCAGAGGCAGAGATTTCCTGTCACTGTGGAGTTCAGAAGTGCAGGAAAAAAACCTTATAGGCAAAGTTTTCCTGCTGTCAACACATCTTGTTCCTGTGGATTTATGTACTAGAAGGGATGACTACTCAGCGAACAGCCTTCATCAAGTCCATGGTGCTAATTGCATTCAACTAAAATGCCTTTCACCTGATGATTTTTTAAATTTACATTGAAATGTCACTTTTGTAGTTTACAGAATTAGAACTGTTTGTCCTAAGAACAGGCATACAAACCTTTCCTAGGTAATTTCTGTTCTCCTGGTCTTTCTCCTCCCTGCTTCTAATCCACAAGCAAAGTTCATAGTGCACTGGAAGAATTCCTGCTCCATGCCATCTGCAGCAGAGACAAAACTGATGACAGCAACAGTTCCTTGGTGCTTTCTGTGCCCCTCCACAGTGCTGAGTTTGCAAAACTCAGGTTTCTGAAACTCATGATGAATGCAAGACTGCCTCTCTGGGCACTAGGAATTGTTAAAATACACCTAAGCCTGTTGGATCCGGTGGGACAGATAGTCCTGAACAGAGACAGAATTAAACAGAACAGTTCTGCAGAGCTGTGTTTGTGCTACAAAATAAGCTGGACAAGTCCTGCTGCAGCAGAAGAGAAATGACTGGGTTTTGTTGGATTGCACCCCTCTCCACATTTGTGACGCACAGAGAAATCCCTGAGAAATCCAGTGCACCTCATCTCAGTGCCATATTGTGTTTGGGAGAGGTGGGCCACAGAATTCCTTACCACATGATTTGTTGGTAAGAGAGAAATAAGGTACATTAGGAGACACGGAGTGCAAATGCAGGAGGTGGCTCTGAAATGGAGCAAGGGATGGGTGTGCAGGTGTGTGGCTTCTGAATGTGTTGGAGCCTTGGGCAAGCAAGGAGATGTCGCAGATAAGTAATTTAGATGCTTGAAGAACCACTGCCAAACCATTTTCAAAAAATGGTTTTATTAAAAATGTTGTAAAAGTAAGATTTAACATAGTTTGATAGCAGAGTTTACTCTGATACTGCAGAGTATATGAAAATGATTTAAAGTTACCAATACAAAATCTAGTGGCACCATAGTACAAGGCTGAGACCTGCAGTTAATCCAGGATCTCTCAGGCTCAAGGAGTAACGGTAAGAGCATCCCAGCTCACAGGGAGATCGCTGCCATACAGCCAGCTAACTAGCATGAGAGCAAAAAAAAAGGCTCACTCAGACTGTCATTTATGGAATAAAGTGGTTGGCTTGAAGTCAAATTACCTTTATTGGAGAAGGTAAACATGAGAGTCTTGTACCTGCACCTTTCTTTGTTCCTTGATAAATGAGCCTTGGAAGAACCACCCACTATTCATGTGTTAATTACATGGTTGGTATCCCAGATTCCAAGTCATACGCCTGAGTGCTCACCATGTCACCCTGCTCCTATGGGGGTTTTCAGAGAAATGGTTGGAACAAATATAGGTCTTGGCCTGGTTATGTCCAAGCCTTATACTGCAAAATGAAGGAGAAGCAGGAACCAGTTCTCAGCTCTGAGACCAAGAGGCAATGGCTTAGAGTTCTGTTTTAATTAGGTTGTATCTGTGCTGTGTAACTGTGGACAAACACGATATCTCTGACCCTAAGTGGTGGGCTTTTTAAATTTGTTTTGGATGCTTCAAGCTTAAAAATCATGGGGTTGTATTGTAACATATGATGCTCTTGAATTTTTGAAGTTTCAGCATGCATGAGGACTTTCATCGTGTTAAAAGTGGGTCTTTAACAGAGATAACAGACCTGTGAGCCATTCTGCTTACAGTGAAACCTCAGATCTTCTCTCCCACAAGTCTGTTTGAGAGTTTGACACCTCCATTGAGCAAACCACTCCTCGGCTTTGGTCCCAGTCATCGCACTCTGGGTTTGTGTGGGCTTTCACCACTCATCTTCAGGGGTAAATGCAGAAGAGCCAGGTTACCCCAGTGTTGGTGCAGTACCTCTTCAGAAGGTCAGAGTCACTCACACTTGCCCTGATCAGCCCCTGTGTTAGCTGAAGACAGTGCTCAACCCCTTTGCTTTTTGCTTCACTGAAGATCTGTGTCAGAGGGAATATGCCTTGGGGGAACATCTTTCAGTGTTAACCAGAGACATACAAAGTGTATGACAAACGTGTGGGTAACCCAGGAGTGGTATTAGACATTTAAACAAATGGAAATGCAGAAAACATCTGTGTCTGTGCTTGACTTGGATGTGGAAAAGAAGATGGGAATGTTGTTAAAGCATCAGGAGAAGGGGAAAAGAAGGTACATTTTATTGCTGTTGATTATATATTCCTGATCAGTAGCAGGAATTAATGATACTGGGTTGGTGAGGAAAAGCCCTGTTTCTTAATACAGGAAAACAGACCTGATGTTTCAAAAGAGGCAGCACTTACTTGCTCCATGTGATCTGCAATTGTGGGAGAGCCTGCTCTGAGTGTAATGTCACAGAAGGCATGTGTATGAGACAGGGCTTTTTGGCCAGCTGGGTTTATCATGTCTGTCTCCAGGCTGGTGCTTTTTCATTTTCCTCCTCCAGACCAGAGATCATAATCTATCCATGAGCAAAATCACATTACAAGGTGTGATTTCTGCCTGCTTCTATAGTATTACTAGAACAAGTTCTGCTGAGGGTGTCCTGCAAGTGTCCTCTGCAGGTAATGACCACAAGAGTGCTCACCTGAGCTCTCTCTCCACTCTGCTGACCGTTCCTCTGCTTGTCACAGCTCACAGATGGGGATATTTGTAAGCACAGCCCCTCCTGTCACCCTTGCTTTAGCAGAGCAGTGTGTAGAAGCACCGAGCACAAGCACTGGTAGAAAAACAGGTGAAGATATTCCTAGTGAAGTACTCAAAAGCACCTGTGGAATGACACATTTGGGACTTCTCATCAGCCTGTTGGGGGCATCATAAATGAAGAGTTCCTGATGGGAATTAGTTGCATTGAGATGTGAATCCCAGATCTTACAGTGAGGAAGACGGTCCCTATGGAGGGGCAGTAGGGATGTGAGGATGTATAAGGGCTCCATGGAAATAAATATTAGTACCCAAGATAAGCATACAAATGCAAAGACAGATGAAGATCACTTATGGCATAAGTATAAAAGAAACTGGACTGGAGCATACTAATTGATTTTTTTTAAACAATAAATCACTGAGTATTAATTTCCAGCTCTTTGTATTTCACAGATATGTCTTGATGGTGCAACAGTTTGGAGGAAGAGCTCACCAGGGTTTTGGACTTGATATTGCTCCCCAGAGTTTTTTCCTGTGTTGAAGAACAGACTTCTGTTAGGAAGATTTTACTAGTTTAAGATTTATGCACCTGTGGGTGCTTGAATCATGTTGACTCATTTGAGTATCATCTAGGTAATAGATCTGGGAATTTGGATTGTGTACCAGCATTTGGCTAATAGATATAATCTAATTCCAGGCCTGGACACAGGGGTTGACCTTAGCTCTGATATGCTACATCTGGGCAGGTGCAAAGGGATTTGGGAAACCAGCTGGAATGATGCCAGCACTACTGAAAAGCCAAAGCTGATCTGGCTGGTCAAGGGAACTGATCTTAAAAACTTCGTGTTTTGTTTGGTGTGGCCTCCTGATGAGCCAGAATATGCCCGTTAATGTGGTTGGTGAGCTCACTGGGGGAGTTTCGACAAGACGAAGTGCCAGGTCCTGCACTTTGGCCACGACAACCCCAGGCAGTGCTACAGGCTTGGGGAGGAGTGTCTGGAAAGATGCCTGGCAGAAAAGGACCTGCGGGTGCTGGTCGACAGCAGCTGAACATGAGCCAGAGTGTGCCCAGGTGGCCAAGAAGGCCAATGACATCCTGGCCTGTATCAGCAAT
>VXBB01014828.1:300627-346141 GCA_013399915.1 Illadopsis cleaveri
CAGGGATCCTCATCACATCCGTTCCTTAAATGTTATCTGACCGTGCAGACGGTTTTAGCTACTTCCACAAGTACTTTAAATCAACATCAGCTATTTCACAAATATATCTGAGTTGTTTTCATTAGTTACAAAAATAAAAGCATTAGTTATTAATTCATAACTACAGCTACTTCTGCAAAAGTTAACATTACAATGCACAGCACATAGCAATCACTTTAATGTTTGTGAAAGGGTGTGAGCTACACAGGGGCCAGGGCATTGGCCACAAAAAGCTGACAAATTATACTATATCAAAACTAGTTAAAAGTGATTACAAACTGTACTATATCAAAATGACTGTGATTAATAATAATTTACAAAACCCAGTACATAATAGCGAAAGCCAACAACTACCTAGTTATTTACAACACTCCCTTATGGATATACAAAGAGATTCTGTGCTTTAGTCTGCTCCGTGTAAAGATGTGTGAAAGATGGATGTTTACATACAAGAATGCCTTCAGAGCTGGGTCTGGAGAGGATTGCTGAAAGTGGCACAAGCCCTGCGCTCTTGCCAGCACTGTTCTCACTTTTTACTTTCTGTTTCCTTTCCCGTTTTCTTCCCCTTAGTCACTGTTGTGAAAAAATAAAGAACTGAAACCAACAACCTTGCTTCTAGGAAATGGCACGGGTACTGGAGGAGCAGCCAGGTGTGACTGTTCTCTCAGCTGCTGCTCTGCCTTCTGTTTTGCAGCATCATTTGCTCTGTCATGAGCAGAGGGCAGCAGAGGGGCCCCTAAATCTTACAGCTGAATTAGGCCCCCTGGGTTCCCTGGGGTGATGACAGTGAAAGTGAAGGGTTGCCGAAGGACTTTGGGACAGCTAGAGATTGACTGTGAAACAGCAAGTGAAAATCCAGCATTGGTAAGTGGAAGATGATGGATGTGGCAGAGAAACAACCACAGCGCTGGTGCCCTCCCTACTTAATCTGATCCCACTTAAGAAAGAGATCTGGGGAACTGTGATACTCTGTAATACTGGTCTAGTTGACAGGGCGGTGCTGGGTCACTGTTTGGACTTGCTGATCTCAGAGGTCTTTCCCAACCTGATTGATTCTGTGACAAGTATGTGACTCTCACAGAGGCGTCCCTTCTGGGGGGGCCAGGAGGACAAACCCGTGGATCTGTCCCTGTGATTTCTGTGTTGAATTCTCACCTTCCAGTTAGGTACAAATCAGGGCACTTCTGTACATTCCATTGTGGTCGCATTGCACGGAATACACCGGCGGTGCAATTGCTGCAAAACATTTCCTGGTAAGCAAGGGAAAGAACAAGGCCACAGCTCCCACACTGCCTCACTTTCCTCCCCAGACCTGTGGCAGCACAAAACACCAGCCCTCCACCCTGTTTTGTCTGCTCTGACCACCGTGGGATTGCTTGTTGAGCTTTGTGGTTTTTTTCACTGCTTTGTGCTTCCAGCAGTAGTTCTCTGGAAGTGTCAGCTCTGCACTCAGAAGCAGGCTAAAATGTGATTGGAATAGTGAGAATTATTAAGGAAAGAAGAAAAATACAGAGTGATGTTGTGAGTTTATAGTGTAAATGGTAGCCCATCCTTTTAAAGGTGGTTTGCTCCTCTTTGAGTGTAGCTGGAGGAGTAGAGAAGGGATAGAGAAGTGACAGAGATGAATAAAACTGCAGACCAGCTTCTGTACAAAGAAGAGCTAAAGAGTTTCAGATTCCTCGACTTTAGAAAGAGACAGCAGGAGAAATAGTAACAGAATAATGCTGTCATGAGTGCTACTGGAAGAGTGGAGCAAGGAGCAAGTATTTCTTGCCTTTTCATACAGATCCAAGAGTACTGGCTGGAATCCCTGACTGACATGCTTGAGCCCTGCAGAAGCAAGGCATTGTTCAGATGAAATGTAATTAAACTGTGAAACTGGAAACCTGCCCTTAGCCTCTCCCTTCTTGCGTACAAGCAGCCAGCCAGCTCCATTGCTGCGTTTAGCTCTGTATCCTCTTCCTGGTTGCACTGTGTAGCAGAAAGCTTGGGAAGGACACAGGCTCCTGTGGGGGTGTGTTGGGTTTGCATGGCCAGGTTTGGGTGGTGGGGAGGCTACAGGGGTGGCTTCAGTGAGAAGCTGCCAGGAGCTTCCCCCATGTCTGGCAGAGCCAGTGCCAGCCAGCTCCAGGACTGACCCTCTGCTGGCCAAGGCTGAGCCCAGCAGATATGACAGTAAAGCCTCTGTGGTAACACATTTAAGAAGGAAAGAAGAAAAATTATTGGGCAGATATTATTGTGGGCAGAGAGGAGTGGAGTGGGAATATGAGAGGAGCAACGCTGCAGACACCAAGGTCAGTGGAGAAGGAGGGGCAGGAGGTGCTTCAGGCACCAGAGCTGGGATTCCCCTGCAGCCCCTGGTGCAGCCCATGGTGAGGCAGCTGTGCTCCTGCAGCCCGTGGAGGTCCATGGGGATGCAGAGATCCATCTGCAGCCTGTGGAGGAGGTGGATGCCTGAAAGAGGGCTCTGACCCCGTGGGAGGCCCATGCTGGAGCAGGGTCCTGGCAGGGACCTGCAGACCCATGGAGAGTGAGCCCACACTGGAGCAGGTTTCCTGGTAGGACTTGTGACCCTTGGGGGGACCCACTCTGGAGCAAGCTGTGCCTGAAGGACTTCACCCTATGGGAGAGTGACCTGTGCTGCAGCAGTTCATGGAGAAGGGTTCATGGGATGAACTCACAGAGAAGTTTGTGGAGGACTGTCTCTGGTGGGAGGGACCCCGCACTGGAGCAGGGGAAGGGCTCTCCTTGAGTGTGGCAGGAACAATGAGTGATGGACTGACCATAACCCCCATTCCCCACCTCCTTGTGCCTCTTGGGGGAAGGAGGTAGAATTTGGAAAGAAGGGACAGGTGAGGGGAAGGTGGTTCTAAAATTTATTTTACTTCTCATTATCCTGCTCTGAATTTGTTAGTAATAAATTCAGTTAATTATCCCCAAGCTGAATCTGCTTTGCTTGTGATGGTACTTGGTGAGGGATCTCTCCCTGTCCTTAACCCATGAACCCTTTGTTATATTTTCTCCCATCCAGTTGTGGACAAGAATGATAGCGTGGCTTGGGGGAGTGCCTGGCATCCAGCCAGGGCCAGCCCGCCAGAGGGGGACAGGACATGGGGCTAAACAGGGCAGTAGGTGCAGGCTGGATGCTTCTGCACAGAGGGATGGCCAAGAGCTGTACTCCCACTGCTTCAGGATTCCTACAAAGGTGCTGGAGGAATCCTAAGGCTGACCATGATCAAGTGTCTTCTGTTCTCCATCAGCACCAGGATTTCTCCGGAGCCTGTAGGAACACTAGGGACTGTAGACTCCACCTTAAGCCCCTTCCTTAAACAATTCCTTGAGCTGGATCCTCTGACTGGGCTTGAGCAGGGCCTATGTGTCTGCATCGATTCCAGGTGTTGGTTTGCTGCAGGAGCTTTTCCTGTATTCTAGGCTATTCAAACTCTAGCTCATTCTTCTTTTGAATTTCTTTCTTTTCTGTTCTAGTTCTAATATGTCTTTTGTGTTTCTGTTTGCTTCTATTGTATTTATTTATTGCTCAAGTTCTGAAACTGATATGATGGTCTGTGTATAGGTGGGTATTGCTTTGTTTACGAGATGTAGAAGGACAGAGGGGGAAAAATCTCCAGCTGTGTGCAAAGGCAAAGTGACTTGTGATTATAAGTAAATTGTCAGTAGTGTGAGCCAGAGGGGAGAAAACATATAAAAATCCTCTTCTAGTCTGGTGGTGTTTTCACTTGGGGTACACAGTCTGTTTTATGCAAGGGAGATGGGAACTAACAAAAACAGTTTGTCTGTTGAAACCCAGAAAAAGGTTACAGGATTTGTTGAACTATGAGATTTCCTGCCTATTTTGTACTTAGGCCTTACTACCTCTCACTAGAATAATTTAACTTCAGATCTTCCTATTTCTTGATTTTAAATGCAGATTTTTCTTTCCCCTTGTCATACAGGAGTTTGTGCTGTCAGAGGTGACGTCTCCAACAGAGGATAGTTTGGAGTATCACGCCTTGTAGGAGTGGGAAGTTGTTGAAGATTTCTGTGGTGGACTTGCACAAAAAACACACAGAAAGTAAAATTTCTGTTACAAATGTTATGGGGTGATGCTCTAAACTGCTGGTGGGGGATGTGTGTAAAGGCTTGTCCAGAAACACTTAGATTGCTTTTGTGAAGTAAGTAGCTGGCCTCAGAATTTTGCAGCTGCTGGAGAAAGACTATGTGAAGAAGAACAATTAAGACTTGAGTGGATATGGCCAGGAAAAGATAACAGGTATCCCTGGGGCAATTCCCAGGGCTCAGGGAAAATTCTGTCACTCCTGTTAGCATTTCACCTTGTTGAGAGAGAATGTTTGAATCTCTCATTTATGATTTTTTTTCTTGTGCCCCAATTTACTAGCAGACCTCCCCACACTACTTTGCTACATCCTTCTTACAGTAAGAAATTAGTGTTTCTTCCTTGTCTTCTGTGAACTCCTGGAAGGCACTGGTGAAGCTTGGTGGCAGCTGTTTTTCTGTCCTTTGTTGACTTGCTGACCCACATGTGGCAGCAGTAGGTTAAGAAACACTATTGAGTGATTGCCCTCCTCCAAATAAAAGGAGTTTCTCACCTTAGGGCATGACTTGCTGGCTGCTCTTGGATGTGGTTTTGGAGCAGCTTGAAAACTCTTGTGTTAACCCTTGTGACTGAACCACTCTTTCTCCTGCTCTTAATTGCTGGAGCTCCTGGGATCTGGTTTCCATCCCACTGCTGTGCCAAGAGTAGGTTTGGCCTGTTCTACTGGTAGTTGTTACTGGAGGAGCAGAGCACCAGAGGTCTGGGGATGTAGGTGAAGGAGCAGTTAGAAGGCAGGTGTTGGCAGGCTCTGCTTTCCTCTGTCCTGCTTGGCCTGTGGAAGTTGTCATTTGCTTTGTGTTGTGTCCCAGTTTTCCTGCTCTAGGTGCTTCCTGGATAATGGCGAAGATGGTGAGAAGAACGTGTGCATTTTGTTCAGAAGGGGAGGCTGGCTCTGTGATGTATATTGCCACAGAGAGAGATATTGCTGCTCATCCAGATTGTCTGGTGAGTGCCTTCAGCTGGTCAGTACCAAAGAGAAGCGGAGAAGCAATAAGGGGAAGGTTTCCACTGCTTATCTCTTTCTGGTTTTGCAATGATGTCTGGATTGAAAGGCTGGTTACTCAAACCAGCAAGTTTATATTAGATTGAAAAGCTGTGAAAAGCAATTGGGCTTGGCCAGGACTTTGGAGTGAGAGAGGATGTGTCTGCACAGCTGGAGCTGTTGATTTGTGGTGTTTTCATGTGTGTCTCTTGCTGATTAGTGGTCCCAGACACACATGAAAACACCACAAAGACCACATCTGGTCTAGCAACAGGAATAGGTCTTCTTGAGACACTATTGAGACTCATCCTCTTGGATGAGGATTCTCAGACCCACAGAAGGTTGTGTTCTTAAACCTTTGCAGGAAAATATCTGTATCACTTGATGGTTAAAAAACTGTCCATTGTGTGCCTTACTTAAAATAAGGAATAAAAATATCAGAAGTTGATTATATAAAAATATCTGTAAAGCTCTAAGTGTGTTGCAATCCTACTCTTATTGCCTCCTCTTTGTTCTGGAATGTTGATGGAACTGGTTCTTGGTATTTTTCTGTTATCTTTTTTGGTTGGTTATTTTTTTGTCAGAATGTTTCACAATGGCGTAAAACCAGTTTCAAATAAAACAAACATTTTATTTGAAACTGGTTTTATTATGGCTTTAATGTTTCTCCAGTGTTGAAACTTTTCTCTTTTTCTCGCTGTCTTTTTTCTTTTCTTCTTTCTCTCTTCTTTCTCCCAGCAACTTTACTCATTTCTCTGCCTTAGGCTTGTTTGCACTGTTTGGGTTTTTTTAAAATCAGCTATCACCTTCTGAGCAGACAGACTGTGCCTGCTAGTTGATGAAAGGGTAGCTCCCTTTTGTTTGGAATTAGCTACATGCTTAGGAAAAAAATGTCAAGAACTTCCCCTTCCTCACTCATTGTCATGGCTCAGCAGTTCCATGGAATTAAAGTGGCCGTTAAAATGTGTGCATTTTTAGTGGGTTTCTCCCAGGATGTGTACAGTGTTTCTGGTTTTTTCCTGCAGTCAGCTGTTGTCAGCATTGGGTGTATGGAAATATTATTACAGAGAAATGTTGCATCCAGCTGTAGGTCTGAACAACCAAGCACATAATAAGGTGGAGGTCTGTTGCCTGAAGATCTTCTCATCCTTAGTCTGGGCACCCTGGAATTTCAGATTTTCTTTGTTCATGTTTTTAATAAGTTAACTTCCTCACCTTATTATCTTTTCTTAGTTTGCCTTCAGGTTATGTGAAATCTCCTGTGTGAAAGGAGAAACTTCTTTTGACTGCAGAAATGTTTAAGCACAGTGTAGGTGAAACCTCTTGAAAACACAGAGAAGAA
This sequence comes from Illadopsis cleaveri, assembly GCA_013399915.1. Lineage (NCBI taxonomy): Eukaryota > Metazoa > Chordata > Aves > Passeriformes > Timaliidae > Illadopsis > Illadopsis cleaveri. Next base: position 307,105 of record VXBB01014828.1, read on the forward strand.
TCAGCCTCCTTAGGCAGGGCAAGTGCAAGAAGAAAAGATGTATTCCTTGTCTCTTTTCTGCACTGGTGACTGAGTCATTCTTATTTTTTAAAATTGTCTCTTTTGTCTTTAGTTATTTTCCTCAGGGTTTGTAGAATCTGAAGATCATAATCCAGAAAATTTGGGAATAAGGTTTGATGTGTCATCAGTGTTAAAAGAGCTCAGGAGAGGAAAAAAACTGGTAAGGAAATGTTTCTGAATCTGCAGTTTGTCCTATCTCATAATATTGAAGAATATTGTCTGGCCTGTTCTGTGCTTTTAAAAAAATGCATTAAAGTAGCTGGTCCTTCTGATCTAGTAAGATTAGGGAAATTACGAGTTTAGTGTTGGAGTCATTGATTTAACATTTGGTTTGGTGAAATTTAGTTCATTCTGTATTAAAATGCAGGTGGGGTTTCTTCTGGCCTTTATGTCCTTAGTTGAAGTTCCCTGAGACTTTGGTAAAGAAATAAGCCAATGCCTGAAACAAAAAATGCAGTCCACAATTGTAAAGGGGAACACCTACTGAGTTCAGCAGAAATAAGATTATTTAAATGAGAATTTTTTTAATTGCCTTTGTCTTCAGCAGCCCTCCTCCCCTACGTCCTGGGTGGAACACTTTTCATTATGAAGTTAGCCTAGAAAATACAAATACAAACATTAACACCAATTAATGTTGAAATAACTTGGGAACGTTGCTCAGTGCCCTCACGTGGCTCTTTGCCTCATTTGACAAATTTATCAGTGTGAAGTAGAGGTAAGATAGCAGAAAGGTGGCTGAAATAGTGACCAGGGTAGGAGTTTGCAGGAGCGAATTTGCCTGATGAATTACACAGGGGTGACTTGCAGTGGAATACTGGATTTTCCCACAGAGAATGGCATTTGCCCTGTCTGGCAGGATTTGGAGTAGCTGCCTGTGACACTTACCTGGTGACCCCCGTTGCAGGTGTGCAACTTCTGCCGCAAGAAGGGGGCGACGGTGGGCTGCGAGGAGAAGAAGTGCCGCCGCAGCTACCACTTCTTCTGCGCGCTCTGCGACGACGCCGCCGTGGAGACCGACGAGGCCAACGGCGTCTACCGGTACCCACCCGGTGTCCGGGGGCGGGGCTTCATTGGGTGGGGTTTGAAGGGCGTTGTAGGGAAGGACATGAGTTCTGTCCTAAAGCAACGATTGATCCTCTGGTTATGGGAGAAATGTTGTCATTTCACAGGAAAACTTCATTGCAGTGGGAGGGAATCTGTTCAGTGCTTGAGCCTGTAACATCACTGAAAGGTAACAAGGCCAAAACTGAGAGAGTCAGTCCTTACTGACTCTCTAGCTAGTCTTCAAGAACCAAGACTTTTATTAATGTCATTCAGATTCTAAATTTTTTATTGGTTCAGAAGCTCCAGTAAACGTGGTCTGAGCACAGAGCAGGTTATAGCACTTCTAGGTCTGCTCACATCAGGCAAATTCGAGTAATTTTCCCTCCCAATCAAATCAAAGAACTTTGATTCACACCAAAGACCTTGTGTTTCAAGTATGTTGCTAGCGTTAGCACAATTGAATGGATTCTAAGTAAATTTTCGGTCCTGATCATGCTAGTCCTGGTGTCCACTGCCCTTGGGCTGCCTGCATTGCCACTGATAGATGGAACAAATCGTTTGGAGGATGCAGATGAAGGGGTTGAAAAATTGGGGCTTCAGGGACCATTTGAAATGCTGAAGTTATAATAAAGTCTGAGGTGCATAAAAGGCCTGATCCTCATTTCTGTGCAAGACCAGAGAGATCACAGGTCATGTTAGACTTAGATTAATCTGGGGATCATCTAATCACTACTTGTTTCAGAAAGGGGTGGACTAGTGCAGTCCCTGGTGGCAGTGGAAGATGGGTCCTTATGTGTCAAGACACTTGCCCTCCTGGCTGGTTCACAGTGCTCTCTGTATCAAATTAATGCATCTGTGCAAGGCTGTAAGCCCAGCAGTGCAGGGAGGATGGGATGTTTAACTGATGCTTCTAAAATCTTTGTGAATCTGCAAAGCTCATGAAAGACTTTAAATGGGAAGATGGAAACTTTCTGTGATCGCAGAATAAATGGCTCCCATCTTACAGCTTTAGAAGGGATAACTCAGGCTCAAGAAGACTGAAAGATGTTGAAAAACAAGTGAGACTGACAGCAGTCTAGATACAAACTGATAAAGAAGTGCTTGCATATAGAGTTTGGTGGCATTTTGGAGCTGGTGACCTTGGAGGTTTGGAAGAGGGACCCTTAAAAATGCCTTGTTTTAAGTCACTGTGTGATACTGATAGCCTAGGAAACTAGGCTATAGCAACCTGTATTGAAGAGCTGGGAAAGGACTGAATTAGAGGGAGATACTAGGACAGCCTTCAAGGAATTGAACCTAAAGACTTTTGCACAGTAGCAGTGGCATAAATAAAGCACAACAATTGCACCAGCTGAAGTTATTGGAGACTTGAAAAACAGTGGGCGTAGATTGACAGCCCCTGCACATTTTCATGGTGAAATATAACATACTGAAAGGAGAGAATTCCTTCGAGAGAGGCAGAGCTGGTGGTTTTAAATTCTGAGTTGCCAATGTTGTGATGAAGAGCAGTGATCATCAAAACAAATAGAGCAGAATAAAAAGAGAAATCATATGGTGCTGTGGAAGTGGCCAGTAAGAGTAAAGGTGGAGAAATAAGTGCAATTTGTGCAGCTGTCTTGCAAAAGTGATAGTAGGGAAGTGCTTCCAAATAAAGTGGCCTGAGTAGCAAAATACATTGTTTGTACTTTATAAGATGTTCTTGTGCTTAGGATGGGTTGTTTTTAACTGAAAGTCTAGAACTAAAAGGAGGTGAAGACTAAAAAACATTCACCAAAGGGCAGTATTAGAAATTCAATAGAAGTAAGGGATCTCAAGTATATAGCTTTCTGATTGCATTGTTAGGCATACCTAAATCTGATTTTTTGTGCTTCAAGATGCATTTCATGAAAAAAAAGTTCTTCATCAAGGCAACAGTCTGCATTTATAAGGGCAGTGCTTCTGCTTTTGTTAAAAGAATGACAGTAATTAGAAAATGTCCTAGTAAATGCAGTTCCCTTCAAAAATTATAGCAGTTTTGGCAAATAGATTTGTAACGAAGAGATAAACTAAGCCATGCTCCTGAAAAGGCATTTTAGCTTAAAAAGTTACTTGGGATCCTTCTGTAAGAAAGGCATATTGTAAAAGCTGGTTCATGTTCTCTGCACATTATTGTATCCAAAAGATAAGGAATATTTTCAGATAAATGTGTTGCATTTTGCCTCTTCCAAGGAATTCACATTGCTCTCCTAGAACCACTGAAAATATTCCCGTTTCACATATTGCTGAAGTCTTTAAGTATCAAACGGACTGAGCAGCTTTAAGCTACTGCATCTCCCACAGGGTTGCCCTGCTTACTCAGGATTTGGGGACCATTCCATGAGCACAGGGCAGCAGGAATGAGGGGCACAGAGATCTCCAGGCGAGCGAGTGCCCGGTGCTGTGTATGGAAGGTGACACTGAGCAGATGTGTCTGAGGAAGCCCCTGGCCCATGTGGGGCAGGGCCAGGGGGCAGAGCTGCAGTGGCTGTGATGGAACAGTGTCAGGACTGTGGTGTTTCACCTCGGGAACGTTAATCTCATTTCAGTGTCTCTGGCACAGTGATGGCCACACATATGAAATGTGTCAGTGGGCAGGTCCAGACAAGGTGGGCTGGTGGAACTGATCATTCAGAGCTTCAGTGCTGAGAGTCCACTGAGGCTCAAGAAGTACAGATACAAGGTTGTGCATGCATGGGAATTTAAAGCAGGTGGTTTCTGAGGTGGGTAATGCTGAACAAAAATTCCGATTTTTTTTTAGCTGTCTTTCAGTTTATGTTCAGTGAAAAGAGGGGAAAAATATTGTTAAAATTGGTCAACATAACTCTGTTTGCATATTTATTAATATTTCTTTTCTTTTTCTTGAAATTGAACTTAAATTTTAGAGTGTTCTGCCCAAAACATGACCCAGGCAATAGGAGCAATCACTGTGGTGAGTTTCTTTAATGACTTCATTGATTTCATTTGTTTTAAAAGTTTGAATCCTACAGTCAGTAATTCATATGAACAAGATAAATATTACCACCTTCATACTGAATGGTGGATTTCTAATCTTGCAGGAGTGGTTTGGTTGAGATCCACATGTATGCACAAAAATCAATAAGGTTTTTTGAGTGGGAAAAGTTAAAATTTAATCCTCCCCAAATCTCCTTGAAAACTGACTTAAACCACAGTGGACCCAATCCTTCATGGAATCATTCTTACTCTTCTTTGGGCAAGTAGGCCCAAGCAGCTGGAAAAGTCCATGTGAGACAGGAGAGCCGCACACAAGTTTGCAGTGGATTAGCAAGGAGCGGGCTGTTACAGGAGAGGTCACCTTGGGATTTTCTCTGTGGTTATGCAGACATTCACATTTGCATCTTCTGTATTCACTGCAGTAGTTTTTGAAATAGGCCCTTTCATTCTGAAGGATCCCAAAGAGCTTTTTAAGTGTAACAAAAGGATTGTACAACCCCTGTTTAAGGATTGCTTCTTGTGCTACAGAAATGCAGCTTCATTTGACAGTCCTGGCCCGTCCTGATTCAGAGGTATTTGGGAATCCCAGCCAAAGCTGGACCTTATTAGCCTAGTGTTTACAACTCTGCTCACCGTGAAGTGGGTCCTAGACTGGCTTTCACTTTGAATTTGAATTCAACTGAACTGTGAGCACTTGTGCTGGCAGTGGTGTGCTCTCACTGAAGTCTAGCAAATTTTGGGCAATCTTCTTGACAGTCTTGCTCTGCCTTGATGACACTTAAGGGATGGGTTAGGTGATTATTATTATTTAAGCTTTTAGTCGTGAGGGCTAGGGCTTCTTAGCCAGACATACAGTCTGTTTAGTATTTGATATTGCTGTGGTTCACTAACCAAATGCATCTTCTTAGTTTACTTAGTAGCTTTGCTTTTTACTTATCCATAGTTCTGAATACTGACCTTTCTCCCCTTTTCAAAATTATTTTGATTTCTGTGCTCTAATGGTTGTCAGTGTCTGTTGGGGCTGCCCAGGGTCCCAGGTGGTCTCCTGTGCAAGTACTGGACAGGCCCAGGATTGCTTTGTTTCCAGTACTGGATAATATTCAGGCATTGGGTCCAGCCCTCTAGACCACCTTGTTCATAAGGAGGGCTTAAGTCTTAAAAGGTTGAATCACAGAATGATTTGGGCTGGAAGGAACTTTGAAGATTATCTAGTTCCAGCCTCCTTGCCTTGGGCTGGCACATCTTCCACTAGACCAGGTTCTCAAAGCCCCATCCAACCTGGGCTTGAACATTTCCAGAGACAAGGCATCCATAAGTTCTCTGGACAAACTGTTATAGAGTATCACCACCCTCACAGTAAAGAATTTCTTTATATCTAACCTAAGCCTGCTGTCTTTCAATCTGAAGCCATCTCCCTTTGTTCTGTCACTACATGCTCTGGTACAAAGTCATTTTCTGGCTTTCTTGAAGCCCCTTTTAGATACTGGATGGTTTTTGTGTCCTCAAATGCTGTATGTACAATGTTCCCTGGAAAGAGAGTTTTCTCCTATAGGAGTTCTTCCAGAGGCACTTAATTTAGAGACGTTCTGTTCATGAGGGGTAAATGGATTCTGCTGGCAGTGTCTACCCTGCCTCCTGAATGAGCTTCTCTCACCTCCTGAGAGTAGCTTTGCTTTTTTTTTTGCTGTACCCTAGGAAGTGGGGAGCAAGTAGGAGAGTTGAGTAGAAGATACTTGGTTCCCCAAGCCCAGTGTCTCTTGCTTCTTAGTTTGGAGAAAATGGGGTCAAGGAAGATCCCCTTATTCTTGGTTCATACAATAATCTTGTGTTGAAATGTCAGTGCTCTGCTGTGCGATTGGAAGGGGATAAGGTGCCTTATGGGCCAAGAACTCCCCTTGCAGCTCTGTGCAGTAAGGATGGGAGAGCAACTTGGACTTGGAAACAGGCTCCGACCTCTGCTTAACTGGAAAGGTTGGATGTGGGCAGAGTAAAGGCTGATAAATGCAGGGGAGCAGCCAGCACTGTGCAGAGCAAGGGGAGTTGGGCTGCTCTTCAGACTGTATTCCTCTTGTATAAGGCATCCTTACAGTAGCTATCAGGGAGAGCTCAGAAAATCCCATCATGTGTCAAAAATACCATGCTGCACAGCAAGGAACACTTGGTGTACTTACAGCAGCATGTCCCACACTGTCCCAGATTAGCCCTTACAGGTTTGTTTTGGATGAAGTGAGAGACCAGTTTCCTTTCAGGCCATGAAAAATGCAAATGTACAGCACTAGTGCCCGAAGCCCAAACAGCCTGCATGTACAACAGTGGCTCCTCATTCCTCTTGACAGGATGATTTCTAACAGGAAAGGCCTTACTAAATGCTGCCCAGAGGTTCTGGAATTAAACAGGGAAGGAGAAGTATAACCCCACTGTATTTTAAACATTCAGGTTTTGTTGGGTGGTTGCACTCTTCTCTGCCTTTCTCTGCTCCTGCCATGTCTTCCTTGCCAGAGCTGTCCTTCTCTGCTTGTGATACTGTAGCTGTTTCCAAAAGCTGCCAGTTATGGTGTTGACAAGAGTCTGCTGCGTCCTATGGAAAGGACAGAGTGAAAACAGAGATAATTTTTCAGAGATTTCATACCACATCATTACAAACACTTCGTGGCATAAATAGTATTAAACTGACAAGTCAAATGGCTTCTGGAGGTTTTCTGGTAGGGTCTTTACATTGATGAAAAACCTAATGCCATTTGTATGTCTTTGAGACACCTAAACAATTCTTTATGTAGTCTTAGTTTTGAGGGTGTATTAACATACGTAAGAAGTGTTTGGAAAAGAAACCAAACAGGTTTTTTTACTACCTAGAGGTAGTGCTGCTGCCAGGAGGAATAAGTTCACTCTGCGACAATTAAAAATCTACTGAGTTGAAAAAGTTAAGTGATATCCTAATGCTATAACGATTTGCACTTTTTCCTAAAGGCTGGTTCATGCTTGCAATTTTCTTAAATGGAAACAGTGTGAATTCTGCTGAAATGTCAGGTGTTTGGGGAAGCTGAAACATACTTTTTGCCTTGCCACCCGAAGTGCCTCACTTCTGTAGCTTTTTTGGGAAAAGAAGGAATTTGAATGATGTGTGATGGTCAGTCCGAGGTTGTCACTTTGTTACTTTTTGTTTATTGATTCCTAGGTGCAGCTAATAAGAAAAGAAGACGTACACTGACGTCTCCCACCATCACAGAAGAAATGGTAATTCAGAATTTCAGTAGTACTAAAACAGGGGACCCACACCTGCTACAGCAAAGGATTTATTTATCAAAGTATTCTGACAGTGTTCAGAAAGAGCCTTGGGAGTTCCCAGTAGGCATTTGTTAACTTCTCTGCTATTTGCAAGTGCTGTGCTTAAGGAACATGGTGTCCCAGGTGTTCGGCTTTTCTTAAAGCGTTTTTGCTTTGAAGCAGTTTTTGATTCCATTTTCAAAATAAAATATCCAGAGAGGAATATTGTTAGTCATGCAGAGAAGCTGACTGCGTTCACAGAAATGTGGACTGCTTTTTATCTTTCTGCTAAGAGAGAATATGATGATGAGAACAGCAGTAAATGTCAGCATGATGTAAAAATACATTGTATTGATTTTCTGACAGAGTACAGAAGAGACAGCAGAAGAAAACCATTTAGGAATACTAAAAAGAAAAAACAAAAGGCATAAAGGTGAGACTCACTTTGATACCAGAAGGGTTAATTCAGTTTTTACTGTGCCTGTGAGTTTTAGACATGCAAACACTGTTCCTCCAGCAAGGACAGTGGAAAGACAAGAAGTTATGTGGCTCAAGAATGCAGTGATAGATGGAACAAAGGAGGACTGAGTCTCTGGGAGCCTGGGGTGGGATTTATGATAATGGATAAATTGTAGTATGTATGTAGGGAGTGTATATAAGCAACATACTTAACATAGAATCAAGGTGTCCATAGAATCAAGGTTAGGAGTATCCCCTGCAGGACCTTCGGCCTGAAGAAAGGATGCCCTCTTTAATACAACTTCAGTGTTAAGGAGGCTTATTCTGATATTTTGGACATTTGGTAACAACTTTATGGAGCAACTAGGAGGTACTGTGTGTGATCTGTTATGTTGAAGTGCAGAGCTTGGAGATGGCTGGTAGCAAATGCTGTGCTGCAAATGTATCTTTGTGATTCTCCTGAGATGAGTAGCTCTCTGTGCTGTGGCGTGGCAGCAGAAGTCTGATTTGCAGAATGTTTTAATAACTGTGCAGCAAACAAATGCCTGTGGTTTGGCTGAGTGAGACTTGCTGTGTGCTGTGAGCTGGTGATTCAGATGGGAATGCCCCCACCCTGGCTGGCTGCTGCATTCAGCTCCATCTGCAGACAGGGGGGGCCTCTGCCCCCCTCCTCCCTATCAGTGCAGTTAAATCCAAAATGGGAGCCCTGGAAGGCGTTAACAGAGGACGTGCTCTGAGGAGGGGGCAGCACATCTTACCTTTGGAAGGCTGGGTGTACACAGGGTGCTTAACACAATATAGTGTTTTACTGCATACGTATGGTGTTACAACAGTGAGATGGATCACAGGACCTACCCTTCAGTGCTGCAGTTTTCCTGTTACCCTGAAGCTCCTGCTGCAGGTGCTTATTGGGATTCTACTGGCACTTGGAAGTTTGGAATGTAGTAGTGGTGATTATTCACCTCACTATGGATATGCCTAATGTATGGGTATGGTATTGCAAGTGGCTGTCTAGTGTTTTTTTTCTGAATTTCACTACCACTGTAAAGAACAGGAAACCTATAAAGAATCCTGAAATACTCAGAGCATCTTGTGTGAGTGGCATTTCTTTCCTCACAAATGTCTCCAGTAAAATGTAACATTGTTTTTTAATGGAAACTGGCACTTCTGTGAGCCCTCCAATAGCTCTTTGCTTTTGAACAGCCTATTGCATTGATCTTTCTAAAACTTGTCATTGACCTGCTGCTCTGAGATAAAGAAAAAAATGGTTATTTCTCTATCAATCCAAATCTGACAAAGTGGGTATATAAAATGGGCTGTAATAAAAAAAGTTTAGTTACCTGGATCACTTGGAGTAAAAGTAACCTCAATTTTTACCAAATCTAATACTGATTCATTTATTGCACTGTTTTCTGCGCTTTAGCCTGCTTGGTCCATGGTGTGGTCCTAAGGATTGCTGAAAATGCAAGCAAGGCAAATCACTAGAGGGTATCATGAGCTTTAGGAATGGCACATTTAGAGTTGTGGAGCTGTTTGCTTGTGATGAACAAAGCCAAATCCAGAGCTTAAGGAATTTTACACCCAGCACAGTGCTTATATTTGCCTGGTTACTTTTTTGTTCCCACTGAAAAGGGCTGTGTGGGTGGCTGGAGGAGCCGGAGATCTGCACAAGTATTTGTTACTAGTGGAAGGGCTTTGGCCAAAGTTTTAGTTTCTGAAGAGAAGGAGCAAAGCTCACTTTACAGATCACTTCTGTATGAGAATGCTTTTGTGTTTTAACAGTTCGAATAGACTTTGTTAGGAAGTGCAAACAAGCTGGGCTTCTAGATGACATATTTGAAGAAATGCTGGACACACTTCACCTGGCTCAGGAAAAACTGATGGATGACAACACTTCAGAAACAGGTATGTTTTGGGGGGACCCATGGCAGGGACTGCGCTGTCACAGCAGAGGCGCAGATCTGAATCCCGGGCACTTGGCCCTGGCCAGCTTCCTGAGGAGATACCATGGTGCTAAATAACTCAGTCCTTATTTCTGCAGCTGTGCAGGAGGTTGAGAATGACCTTCACTTTTGAATGACCACTTACAATGAAAGTTCCAAAGAACTTCTTTCTCAAAATTATGTAAGAGCTGCCAACTCAGCATCTCTAGTGAGACCTTCTGACTTGAATTTTTGAAGCCACCTTTTACATGTTGGCATAAGCATAGGAAGGTTCAGTCCAGCATCTTCTCCCAGGAATTGCAGAACAGAGAGGTCCTGAAGAGAACCAGGTTTTATTTTGGTCTTAAGTCTGTGTTGCTCTTGCAGCTTCACAGAGGGACCAGCTGTCTGTTAATATCAGCACTCTCTTCTGAGTGAAAAATCCCTAAGTATGTACATTTTAAGGCTTTGGATGATTTGTTACAACTGTGCTGTCAGCTGCTAGTGTCTGTTTGAGGTTTTTATGGGGTTTTCACCTTGTATGAAGTACTTTGTTTTTTAAGTATTCCAATCTGATGTTGCTTCGTCCACAACACAGATAAAAATAATTCGACCTTTCGTCTCTAATTGTTCTCCCAGTTTTGCAACGTTAGGAGTAATACCTTTGCATAAAGAATGCTATTTTATGCAAAGTAACTGAAGCACATGCATGGAAGGTGAGATGTCCCACCTGGGAAGCTTTCCTTCATGAGCAGCTTGTATGTCAATGGTCAGTTGAACTCAGCAAGTGTTTTGTGTTTTGCTTCAGCAGAAGCCTCAGGTGTGAAATTGAGGTGTAATTCTTGGATGTTTCTTAACAGCAAACAGGGATACCTCAGTCCCACACATGATCTGTCAGGAGGAGTTGGTACAATCAGCTCTGCCATCACACAGTCCTGGCACACTGAAGTGAAATATGACTGAAGTATATTGCTCTTCTTTAAACGCACTGTTCATGTGGTGCAGATCCAAAAAGGGAATAATTTTCTGTATGAAACTAAAAGGAAAGAATTGACAACTTGATCCTTCTTTCTCAATACAGATTATAGGAGAAGGAAGACATCTTAAAACCTCAAGCAGTCAGTATGATGGAAAATAAGTAATTACTGTTTTGTGGTACTTCTAATGTAGGGCTCTGTAAACCTTTACTCAGCAGTATTACATCAAATTATCTCTTTCCCCAGAGTATGAAGAGACAGTGATGGCACTGTTTGACTGTGGACTGTTTGAAAATATACTGACAAATATTTATTCAGGTATGTGCAGAAAAGCTGTCAGAGGAGCAGCTGGTCTGGGGTTTGGCACTGAAGTTATTCTAATGAGAATTTTGATAGAACAATCATTTAAAATGAAAATTCCAAGGAACTTTTTTTCTCAATGTTATATAAACAGTTGAATAAAAGCCATGGCTAGCTGAATCTGTAGAAATACAGTATATCAGTCCACCTGGACTGGGGCACAATTGTGCTTTGAAAAACAAGATGCGAATGCTCAGAGTGAAATGCAAACAAAGGCAGGAACAGTTGTTGGGGAGCACTGGTGTGGAAGGAAACTGGGGTTTGGACTCTAAGCTGTTTGAAGCAACAAGGCTGAAGCTGTCTTTCATACAGGCAAGTCTCATGCTTCCCATTTCCCTCTCCAACAGCTGTTCTAACTTTTGCTTTAATTTATTCTGGTGAAAAAGGTTTTAATTAGCTAATGTTGAGGTTTGGTATGTGAAGATGATGTTTGCTGTTTCCCCTTCACATGACTGAAAAAGCCAGGCTCCTCTCTACAGTCTTCTGTTCTTGCATTTAAATTCCTTTTTCAGCAGTTGGAGTGTCCAGTATTGCAGTTGTCTGACACAAGATTCCACCAGTGCCTCATCTGAGGACATTAAAACATCTCTGCTCGGAATTCCTCATGTGACACAACCTTGGATCACACTTGTTTCTTTCACTGCAGCATCAATTATTTCATCCTCTTCTCAGCTTACAGGAAAATCTCTTGATACTGGCACCTCCCTGCACACAACCATGGTGTTGTTTCATGGGTCCTAGTTGTCCCCTCTCCAAATCTCCATAACTCAAGCAGCTCAATTCTTCCTGTACCACACAATCTTCTTTTCTGAGACCTTTGAATTTCAAGGTCAATAATGAGGTTGGATCCAAAACTGATCCAAGAGGAACTCTTAAAATGAAGCAGTGAGCAAGGAATGAAAGCCATGTTAATTACTCTTAAGTAAGTGGCCTATATGGGGATTGAACCCATAACTGTGGCATTATTAGCACCATGTTCTAACCAACTGAGCTGCTTTGTTAATTTCTGGTAACTAATTCATACCCAGATACTCTCAAAGAGGGTTTTTTCCCCTGGTTCCACTTGCACATGTCCAACTTCTTCAAGTATGTGTCACCTGAGTGCAGAGGGAAGGGGCATCTCCTTCTCTTCAGTCAGAGCTAGGCTGGGGCACCAGGTCCCTCTGCAGTGAATGCTAAGAGAATTTCCCTTGGGCAGCAGGCACCAACATTGCTCTGGCTGCCCATTTTCAACACCCACACCCACCTTCGGATAATGTATTGGAAAACGTGTCCATGTCCATCATCTTCCACATTCACCCACAGGCAGCAGGTGCTTTGCTTTCTGTGCTTTCTCACTACAGAGGAAGAAGCAGCAGGGAGGCAAAAGGCCAAAGTGCTTTACTTTCTTTTTTTTTTTTTAATTTTTTTTCTTCAAATAATTTAAGGCTCTCTTATTCTGAATGGCATAGGATAAACAGCTGGAGAGAATTTCTCCACTCATTGCAATTTTGGAGACATGCTTCAACATCTTCCCAAAAGAGGAAAAATATATCCAGTTTGTACAAAATATCTTATCCTTCTTACTAGAATCTGAACTCTCAACCTTCTCACACACTAAGAAAGTTGTTTGTTGTTCACAGAGCAGCCTTGCTGCTCAGAGGTCACCATCACCTCTGTGTGTCCTGTTAACTGAACAAAGCAGATGCTCCATTTAAAACCTGCAGTTAACACTGTAAGGTTGTGGTAATGCTGAATACTGGCAAGGTTCCTTACTGAGCTCTCACTGACTTCAATAATCTTTAACATTAGGGAAATGGAAGCAGCAGAGGGAAGCAGAAATGCAGTCAAGCAGGGCTATGCAAATAAGGTAAACAACTTGGTTAATCCCATCAAGATACTGTCAATAATGATTTCACCAGAAGCAGGAGAATAAATGCTCTTGAATTGTGGTTTTGAGAATAGAGTTGTTGAATGCAGTTGTCCAAACTGTCCATTTTTAGGTTTAATTCTGTTGTTGGCTAAAAGCCATTAGGCTTGTAAATTTGCTTTAGGAGTGTGATTTAGAGGTGGTATCTTTAAAGATTTAAAATACATCATTGCTGGAGTTCTCACACAAATAGGCCCTGCAAACACCTGTTAAAGCTCATATGCCAGTTAACAGATGGGGTTAGTAGCTAAATTAGTAATTTTTACATATGATGAGATGTTTTAAATTTAATCTCAAAACTAGCTCTGTTAGAGATTTCAGCATATGGATGGCAGACTCCTACTCCGTGCTTTCCCTGACACACCAGCCAGGCTCTCAGCAGACACAGAGTTCAGCTCTTTGTGGATACAGCAGGTGTGCAGGGTGGTGGGTTAGAGACATTGCTGCAGAAAGGCAAAGGTTTTATTGTAGGTTAAACCAAGCATTGGGAGCTCTGCAAAGTTAATGAATATGTAACATACTTTATATTAGTAATACGTATAATAATAAAATCCTTTTATCCCTTAATAACAAAAGCTTTTTACCTCTTTTTCATAATAGGAACAGAAGAAAAAATCCAGAAACTTCTGGAAAACAGAAAAAGACTGGATCACAAGATTGAGCTACTGAAGGACTTAAAAGAAGTCATCCTTCCTACTCCAGAGAACACGGCCAGTACATCCAGTACGGCATCTGAATAACCCCTGTCTGTTATGGTGCAATAGTTAGGATTTTTTAATGTCTAAGTCTGGTCAGTGCCCAATTCCCCAGCCCCAAGAAGGGGGCTGAATGGGGTGTTATACTCATTTTTATACCTCACTGTTGAAATACTTTAAAAGTTCTTCAAGTTTTCAAATTTTCATCTTCAAATTTTTCCCTGGTTCCACTATAAATTTCCACTTATATTCCACAATGGAATAGAAAATGAATGTTATAAACTAAATTTAGCTTTTGCAAAAACTCAACAGAACCCTCCAGTGAAGACTTTTTTCTCAAAGCCAAGGGAGTGTTCAGCTGCCACAGAACAGTGGGAGCTCTCTCCTGGCTGGGCAGCAGCTGCCTTGCTGTCCATGTGTAGACAGTGCTGCTTTGGCTTTCCCAAAAAAGATGAATGAGCAGAACTTGCACACAAAGAAGCCTTCTGGATTATAAACAGGAGTGTAATTTAAAAAGCCAAATTATTCTTTATTGACTGATCCAGGTGTAGCTGTTTCTGCTGTAATGGCAGTGGTAAAACAGTGTTTGCAGGCAGATCAGAAAGGGTTGGATGTTATACTCAGAGCACAACAGTGACTGGATCTGCCTTTCTCCATTAAGAAAGGATTCAGCTTTCATGTTTTGTCTTTAAAATATTGTTTGAATACAGCAAAGCATTATTCAGCCACAACAGGCTAAGTAAGTGAAATAAAGCATTTTTTAAAGGAGCTGTGTGTGGAGTTGTGCTCCCTGTCCCTGCACAGGACATGGCCAAGAAGGGGGAATGCTGTCAGGCCGTGCTTTACCCAGCCCTTGGCTGAGGGACAAGCAGAGCACTGGCAGCACTTGGTGTGACACGTGTGGCATCCTGTTACAACAGCTGTACTCTCTCCATGACCACTTGGAATTCCTCACTTGAGCTTGTTCTGCAGGAAGGTGGGGATTGATAAGCACAGAGTAACAATCTCTTGAACTATAAGGTGTGCCTGATTCAGCAAAATAACAGTAATTTTAATAGCTTACACAATTCAAGTCTGCCACCCTTCTGGGCCTAGAAACATCACCAGTTTGCTGCCCAAGCCCAGGACTTGAGTGCCACTCAGCCTAAAAAAACCCACCTAAACCAAAAGTGCATTAACAAAGAGCTCTGTTATTAAACAACACAGTGAGAATGATGAGAATGTCCATACTTACCTTCTGAAGGGTTACAGCCACTTAAGGATGACTTAGTATAAAAAATCAGATCCACAGAGTGAAATCACTGGGGTCTAAAATTAGTGCCTACAAACAAGTTTGCTCATTTCTGAACCCAAGATCACAAGTATTTTGTCGGGCACAGTGAAATCAAGATTTATTGTATGGGGTGAGTTGGGTTTTGGCTTTATTTGTTGTTTGTTTGGATTTTCCTTTGTTGTTTTGATGAAGTTTTTTAAATTAAGCAACTCAGATGCTGTATGTAACACAAAAAGCTTGCAATGTTCTTCAAAATCCAAAGTTTGCTAGTGAAGAGGTACAAAACAGTGAATTTTATTACATGTAGTTTAAATTTAGACAATAATTAAAAGCAAAACTCCACCCAACTTTCCCTTCCCCCTCCAAGGGAACCAACATAATCTGAAGTCACTGAAGAGTGGATTTCCATTAAGCATTATAAATATTGCTTGAACAGATTACACAAAGTACACATTACAACTTATATTAAAATATACCCAAATATAGAGATTTACTTCAAATTAGTTTTCCTAGTAACTCTTTTGTTCAAAGTCACTTGCGTAGGCTTTGAGGATACATTATTTTTGCACACTTGAAGCACTGGATACACTTGGTTAATGACACACAGCAAATGGCCAATTCATTGACAATCATGCAAATGCAGAAAGATGTAACTGTGCCATTTGCTTCTCTGTAATCCCAGGGAGTTAATGATTTAAGTGACATCATTCAGTGGCTCAGGTCAGACTCTTTTCCAACCCCCAACAGTAAATTGGAAATATGGGCAGGCAGTGCTAGAATGGAGATTTCCTAGGCTGGAAAGTCCAGAACACCAGCCAGAATCCTTTGCACCCTGCAGCATTTCCCCTCTGTCTAAAATCTTGAGCTGGTTCCATCATTCAGGTTTGCTAAACGGAAGTATTTTGCTTGACATTTTTACAACAGTTCACTTTTGAGCACTGAAAACATCTGTTTTCACTGTGCTCTTTCAGGTCCTGTGATAGAAGAGACCACGTAACAATTTGCCTGGACCCACAGAGTTACCTTGTGGCTGGAAAAAGAACCCTACTAACACCTTGACTTACGGCCTCATTGTTTCAGTTCTTAAAGGCTCCACATTTACTGGCTTTAGCAATGAATTCCTTTAGCAGGGGACCATCCATTTGCCAAAATGCTGTAGTTTGTGTCACTTCTGTCAAATGATTGACACAAAACTTAAAGCAGAATTCCTCTAAGTCCTAAAGAGGAAGAAAAAAAAAAAAAGAGAAAATGTTATATCTTTGCTTTCAATCACAGAAAATTTCACTGAGGCAAAATGCCTATGTTTTATTTTTGCAGCGAATTAGACAAACACACACAGTGGCTCTGTGTTTTCCCCCCAACAGTCACTACATAAATGCAACAGAAAATAATTATTCTACCCACATATGTCACTGTGTAAATGCAGTTGCAAGGGGAGGTAACTAAAATTTGTTTCTCACTATATAGCAGCAGTCAAAAAATACAGCTATTCTAACCAATATATATCTTAAGTTCACACACTTGAGGAGTTTCATCTGCATTCTCTGACAACTTTTAAACTCCAATATAAATAGGAGAGCATGGGGTAATGATGTATAACCAAGGATAAAGAAAATTCAGCCCTTTTGGTTCACCATATAAACAAATCTATTTCTAAGGTTGCTTGACTTTCTTCCTGCTTATTAAAGGGCTTAGCTAGACCCTTGAAGTTCCACGTCCCCAGGTTTAGTGTATCCTGACTGATTAGTTCAGCAAAGATTAGGCAGAAGGTCTTTCTGTGCATTAGAAACAGACTCATGCTACAAAGTACTTCACAGGTCTCCCCAGTGTGATTCAAATGCAGCACTGGAGCACAGTGCAGCACAGCCATTCTTGCAGGAAGTGGGCTCTGGATATTTGAGTTTAGTTGGAAGTGCCTTTCATGTAAATAATTAGAAAAGCCTCACAACCATCACTGCACCTGGGTGATGTCAGACAGGTTGCCTTAAAGAACACAAGGCACAGTCCTTGTCAGTGTAAGGTTTCCCACAGAACACTTCCCACTCAGATTATTTCCAACTCCTCCCTTGAGGAGGAAATCTACTCTGTCTACTCTGGGAGATCTAAGCTGCACTAAGGAGGATGCCCCAGCCCTGACAAAAGGGCAACTCCCCACACTGTTCTCATTTCTTTATTAGATGTTTGTAGGACTCTGTATGTGAGAACACATCCTGCCTTGGCTGCTCAGCAGACTGGGCACTGCAGAGAGGCATAACAAACTTGCAGAGCTCTCTAAACCCCATGAGGTACGAAAGACTGAACAATATTCATGTTTTCTCTTAAGGTCAATACTGAAACTAGAGCAACTGTGTGTGCTAGTGACAGTTCTTGACACAACAATAATATAAAAATACATCCTGGCCTAAAACCAGGCATTCTGAAGCTGCAGATCTTGACTTGTGTGGTATCTGTGCAACAAAAAAAGACAAGCTTATTAGAACTGAATACTGATGATTTTTTTTTTTAAAATAACAGAATTAACTAGCATTTTAAAGAAAATTACATCATACACATTACAATATTTTGCACTGCTTTATTAAAAAAATCATATTCCAAGTCAATGCAACAGAAGCATACAATAAACAGAATTATTCTTGTATTAGTAAGTAACTCTGGAAAAACTAAAGTTCTGTATAAAAAGAAAGGCTGAGTTCCATTTGCAGACTGATGAACTCCCAGCAAAGTGTACTTAATATAGACTTAGGTGAATAAAGGCACAAAGTACAGCTAAGGATTATTTTAAAAGCTGCAATGAGAAACTAGCCCTGACCTAATTTTAGCCACTTCAGTCAGTCACCAAAAGAAACTGCAGGAGTTTCATGTCATGGAGGTATTTTAAATTAGTGAAGCAGCTTCTTTTTGGTGTTGTCTTCCAGGCACACACCCTCCTGAATAAACTACATCAGCCAAGCAATTCCAAGCCCCCTGCCAGCATTGCAGCATGTAAACCCAACCTTTTGTTAAAGGCCAACCCCTGAGCATCACCCATTCTCTCCTGGAAGCAGCACTGAAGCCCAGGGTTTTAACTTCACTTAGCTAGGGAGGTACAGTGAAGCAGATTTTTTGGAGCCCTTACAAGCAGAATCAATCACACACCGAAGACCCATCCTGCAAACCATCTTTGGAGGCTAAAATATGGGAATCTTCCTATTTTTGATGAACTTCTATCAAAGACATCACTATTCACAGTAGATCAGAAGCCACTACAGACACTAACACAGCCTTTGGGTAAGATCTATCAAACAAGCAACACACTTCAAGGCCCTGAAATAAGTTAGGGCAACCTGCATGACAGCTGCTGGAAGTTAAGCACAAGAAAAAGCAACAAGTTGATTTACTGAGTACCAAAAAACTGCTTTGCAAGCATAAGTAGCAAGTTCAAAACCAACCAATTGCAAAGTTGCCAACACAATGCACAGATACTACTGAACAAACAGTCAAAGCAAGGCCAGGAATACTTCCTGGTTAGTTCCTAAAGCAGCATGTTAGGGATCTCGTAGTGAAGTCAGATATTCCACAGTGAGGAGGTTTCACTCCCCTTGTCACACACTGATGCTCTGTCTTGAATGTTTATAAGGCCCATGAAGCAATTCTTATCCTGACAATTCATTAGCATACTCTGAAAACTGGAAGTGTATTTGTACCTAACAAAACAAAAAATCCAAAAAAAACCACCCCAACCAAAAAAAAAGAATCCCAGATGCACTCAATCCCCAAACTACCACAATGTCATCACATACAACACACAGCCTTACAAATAAGTAACTTAAGGCTTAAAAGCCTGCTTTTCATTATGTTACTTCTTTTTCTTTCTATTTAAACTCTCCCTTCATTTCAGAGTTAGTGTTTCCATCCTCAGAAATAGCTGCATACTGGGCCACCTTCCCAGTACTGGTTTATGAGGAAAAACAAAAATATAAAAATGAGATACAAAAACTGTATTTGCTATGAGATCTGAGTCCAACATTCTCAAATTCTGAAAATGGCAAATAGTATTAAATGAAAGTAAGAGAGAGCTTATATGAAAATGTAACCAGCTGCTTTTCCCCATAGTTTAAGTCAGGAAGCAGCCACCCATTTAAGAGATTGAACTTTAGAAGTTTACCTCTGCATCATATCTGACAGCAGCAGAGAGCAATGAAAATGCATTTTCCACAGTAATTCCTCTCTTGATAATGTGCTGACACAGTTTTTTCAGTCTGTTTTCACAGTATGAAGTAGCCAAATCCAAAAGACCTGCAAATAAACACCATCGTATCAGTCAGTTGTAAAATGATCTCTGCTCTTCAACATCAGTTTCTGCTCCTGCAAAGCTCTCTATCTCTATAATGTGCTTTTTCCAAGTAGGTTACTACTCAGAAAATGTAGATAACAGGTAAAAAAAGGCTTTTTATTACCTCATTCTGCACTCCTGGTAATCTCTGTAAACATGAAAGCTGTCCTACTTGCTTGCATACCTAGTGGCAGGCACCACAACATGAGTAAAAAACTATTATCAAGATACAGGCTTGAATTACAGCTTGCTGTAATTGCTCTGCTGTCCAAGTTTCCTCCCATTAGATCTACTGAGATCCTTTGATAGTATGCCAAACAGTAACTGACTCAATTTAGTAAAATATGCAACTATTTTCACCCAGAGAAATAGTTTCTCTCCCAACCTTGACCAAACTGTTCGTGGTTTATTTCTAAATATGCACCATTTTTGCTGTAGTTAAGTTCGCTACAACAGTATTTTAAAGACAGCTTAATTAATGACCAGGAATATGCATTAAAGGCTAGACTAGAAGCATGTATTTAGTGATTTATTGTGCATGCCCAGCCTCAGTTTTTCTGGCTGCTGCTTTCTGCCACAGTGGCCCCTTGGCAGTACCTATTGCATCTTCCGGCGGGAGGTCAACACTGTCGGTGTACAGGTACTCGAGAAAGGCACGATACACAGGGTAGGAAAACTGGTCTATTTCTATCACCTCCTTCATGTCCTCATTCCAGTATGACTGGAACATGGTTCTGAAGTGTTCACACCTAGGAGACAGAGACGTCATCTGGAACACTATTATACACACACACAAATGTTACATTACAGTCCCCCTGAAACACATATTTGGGGCACTCCACAATACTCACAAATATTTTACCATGCCCCATCAGGGCCAGCAGTCCACATTTTGGTTCCTTAACATTGTAGAGTTCATTATGCATTTAAATAAACCCTCATTTTGCCCATGCTACAGAAACATCTGTGTACACATTGCAATCAGACCAACTTAACAGAATTTACTATCCCAGGAAAAACAGACTCAGTGAAAAATGAATGCAGACCACCCCTTTTACAATTACTTCATTTAAAGCTAATATGGATATATAGATGCCACCTAATACAGGTTTCCTTCCCTCTTACTTTTTTTTGCCCCTTTGATGATATTCTAAGAGTTTGTTCTATACAAATTAGAGCTGTGAAACACAACCACTACCTGATTTTCAGAACAGCTTTGTGGACATGGATGTACTTTCCATCCACACGGAACTTCAGGTCTGAGGTTTCTGGGCTGTCAAACTCTTTCTTCAGAGACTCTGCTACTGTTAAAAAGTCTTCATGCTCTACAGAAACAATTTCAAAACAAACAAAACAAGATGTTAAAAGCATCTTAAATGGAACATACACATTACTAACTAAAGCTAGCATCTCAACTAAGAGTGTATCAAGGAAAACGGATCCGTGTCAGGGATCCATTGGCTTAAGCAGCAAAATGGGAAGGATTAATTAATCCAATGGCATTTCCTGTTGGGGAGGGCTGCTCCACAACAGCTACAGGCAGCAGTGGTCAGCAGTTCCCATTCCATCCCACTGCACAGAGGCAGCACAGCACTAAGGGAAGTACCTGGAGAACTCTGTCTCCATGTGGGCACCACCCATGAGATTCCCAGCCTCCAGGCAGCTCAGTGCTTGTGCCGGCGCAGCTCAGCTCTGCCCCTTGACCTGCACAGTGCTGCTAATGGGAGTCTGCAACACCCCTGAACTCACTGGGGACGTGGCCTGCAGCACTCCAGCCACACTGACACGGTGTGAGCTGGGCCTGAAAGAAAAACAGGTCACCACAGTCACCTTTCTGTGCTGGCAGATGGGATACAGCCTGCAGGCTGATGAGGTCTTTGCCAGGGCTCATTAACATGAACTATCACTGACACCAATTACTCACTTTATGAGTCAGTGATAACAACACAAAATCCAGCAGCAGTGCTGCTGAAGGTACAACCAAGGACACAGAACCTCAGCAACTTTGGAAGTGGATTAAAGCAGAGATACCACAGTGCTCTCTATTGAGGCTTATGGCACTGGTGCCACTCTGTGTCTCTAGAAATCATACAGGAGTTGCAGCACAAGTTGTCTAAGCCTTTTGGTAAAGCAAGGCCTCTGAAGTTTCAGAAAACCTAACTTAACCCATTATTTTGATGCATCTTAAAAGTGTGTTTCAAAGCATCAAAGTGGCTTCTAAAGTGAGGCATGGAAAAGAAAAAAATGGATTTCTACTAAATTGGATGCAATCTGTCTCCTGTGTCCCACAGGACTGTATAGTGTCCACCCATATACAATCTGCACGCCACTCTTCACCATTCAGGACACTAAATTATTTTGTATTTAAAAAGAAATGAACAAACTACTCAGAACTGGCAAGTCATGCCTGTGCCACAGAAGACCTGGCACTGCTCCGACTTACACGAATTACCCACAGAAACTGCATCTCCTCTGGCCTAACTAAATCATGCTCCAATCCCTCTCCATTTGATCATGTGATCTTTTTTTTGCTAGGTCATGAGCTTAGCTTAAGCTATGCAGATCAACTTTCACTCCAAATACTTTGTCCTGCAAAAAGGCTGCAGATTTGTACTTCACCACAGCCAGTCCTGACTGGCTGATTCGTTTTTTGGCAGAGACATCATAACTGTAAGTAGAACAATAACTTTTACACAGAGTTAGCTCTCCCTATGAAAACAAAACACCAAAAAATGCAGACAAACAAACAAACAAACCATAAGAAAAAAGAAGGGTTGACTCCTATGTGATTAAAACAAGTGGGAAAGGAAAATATGCCTATGGAAAATGGAGATTTAAAAATGCCCACAGAATTAATTCTTTTGATTTAAATATTCAGTAAGATTGCCAGAATATGTGGGGAAGAATCCCCAAAGGCTAAGAGGAATTAAAGTGCAGGTAACAGAGGTCAGACACCTGGCTACACTCAGTCTGGGAATACCTAATAAAAACCAGGAACTTGAAACCAGGGAGAGATGTCATTTAAACAGCTTTCACTATTGGCAAAAGGCAGACTGGACAACCATGAGACCTCCACAAGTAGTAGAGGCAAGGGAGAGCAAGACCAGCACATATTGCAGAGGATTAGAGAATGGAGAAAGTGACAAACAGGATAAAAGCAGACTTATAGATTTACTCAGGAGCACCCTGCTCAAAGATAATCTTCTCTCTCTTTAGTAACTCCACTCAGTTCTCGCCTACAGGTGAGATGCAGTTACCTGGACCTCTACAAATGTGGTGACGTGCTAAATGAGAAGTTAACACAGAGAAGCTGAGTTAGGACAAGCCAAATGCAACAGTAAAGTCTGAGAGACTTCACTGGAGAAAGGTTACTTAGGGTGTGATCAATCACTCCCCAAAAACAATTCCATACAGGGACTAACAAAATTAGGGTCTATTGTCAGTACGAAAATAGATTAGATGTCCTAAGAGATCTTGAGAACTGAGGCAGCAGATGTAAGATGAAACATCCTTATTTTTCTTGAACACAGAAACACCTTCATGTTTTCCAGGAAGTGCAAGCTAAGCCCTTTATATCCTATTTGGAATCAAATAAGAATTAGCAGCATGTGGATCAAAGAAAATCAAGAAAAAAGGTTAGAGCTTATTTGTTGGACACAGAGACTGCATTTCACAGAGTAATCCAAAGCAGCATAAGAAGAGAGGTCCAACAGAAAAAGCAATTATACAAGAGTCTTGTTTCACAGGGACTATCATTTACAAGTCTGCCTGTCTTTGAGAAAAGTTAAACTAAATAAACTTGAGACAAATCATCTCACGAAATGAAAACTTGGAATTCTGTTACTTTCAAAACAAGAATACATAGGGGAGACATTCACTCCTAGAGGGGCAAATATTAATGAGGGGGAAGCTACAGACTTAAAAAACAAAGTTATTAGATACCAAAAAAACAAGCTTCAGGAGTAGTCTTCCAAGCAGGAATAGTTTTAAGAGGAAAAAAAGCCCCAAGTTTTGTTAAATGACTCAGGATTCCTTTCTGGACCTGAGCTGCAGTTCAAACAACACAAATGTAAGAAATACACAATATTCATTGTGCAATGGTCAGACAGGGCTTGCTTTGGAAGCACACTGGCAAACAATCTTGTTAACCCTACCCTGGACCTCCAGCTGCTGGAATAGCATGTTTTCTTCAGAAGGAAAAAACAACTAGCTGCTGAATTGCCAAGTGTCCCTCCTTGAAACAGGATCCTGCCAGGGAAGCAGCATGCTGCACTAATCACTAATGGACACAGGGACTGCAGGAGCAGGAGCTCACCTACGGAGAGCAGGCGCCACATGACAGCGGGGGTGGCGAAGCAGGCGAACACGTCGTCGGTGCAGGCGAAGTGGGTGAGGTGCGGGAAGGTGACGGACTGGCCCCGGCACTGGCCCCACATGAACACCTGCCCGCTCTGCGTCTGGGCCGCCGACGTGTGCGCAGAGTGGCACGCCGCGATCTCCACAACCCTGCGGGCACAAGGAACGCGGTAAGGCACTCGCAGGGATGGGATCCAGGGATTTCCAAAGGCCTCACCAAAATAACAGCCAACCAAACTATGCGGCAACATCCTTGTACTTGGGTTTTTGTCCTGCAGAAACGCGGTACTGCTCGAACAGGTATTAAAAAATCCCACAATGACACTTTCAGATTGCTTGTAGATTTTATTATAATCAGATATCGCTATGGCATTCTTATCAATTGACTTTTCTTTCTGTCTTTTCATAACCATGGAAAAATGGATGAAGAAAAAACAACTTAACAACTTTTGTTTTTCTCCCTTAAAACCAACCAAGCTTATTCTCAAGAAGAAATTTCTCCTACCACCTTTTAATTTGATTTTTGTAGGTTGACAGAGATCTGACCCGCTGCCTGTACTTCAGACTTCTTATTTTGCTGTTAAGCTTACTTTCCTCAACACTGAAATTCAACATGAAACACAGTGATTCATTTGAGGGGCGGTGAATCCTTTAAGAGCTATGGTTGTTTTTAAATAAAGTCTACACAGTCCTCTCACCCACTTCACACAGTTTTTTAAAATACTAAAGCTGCTGATGCTCACTTATCTATCCTGCTCTCCTGTTGCTCAGGCAATCCCTAGATTCTTATCTGAAACATTGCAAGAACTGAGAAGAAACACAATTCCAATTAAAACACCACAAAGACATTGCCAGAGTTTCTGTGCATGTGATAAGCAAAACAGAGAGGTTCCCATGTTCAAAATAAAAGCTATGCTTTCCTGTTTTTCCTCTGTGGTAAAAACACAGAGGATTTCATGCTTTTGTGCCAGAAACACATCAACCAGGACAAATATCTTTCCAAGCAATCTAAGAATATACACACAAAAATGTGTGTTCCTTTACAGAACAATATCCATGAAGAGTTAGATTTTTAGGAAGAAAAATCCCCAGTTTTAGCACAATGTTTGTAAGTGCAAAAATTATTTCAAGGCAAAACTCAAAGAATCTACATCACTTTTAGTATACGTATCAATAATTTCTGGCAGATGGAAAACTGATCAGTTGTTTTACACTATTATCAACCTATGAACCTCTATGCAACATCTCTACAAGACAAATCATAGAGTATTTATTTTAGGGACAACTTACTTTTTTATCACAGCTATTAAGCTGAACCACTTCCTTCTCCAAACCTTCTTTTCTTAGCAGAACAGATTCTTCTTTTTACAGACTATACTATACCTACACTTCAGCAGTACAGCAGAACATGTACTATAACACACATATGGTACATGTACACATATTTACAGTACATGTACAGGGTAACATGTTAAGCATGCATTTAATACCCATTCAAGGAGCTGACCTTCACAGTTGTTCCTCCAAGCTAACACAAAATTTAAGTCTAAACATGCCTTACAAGCTATATGCACAATATTTTTCAAGACAGCACCAAATGAAACCTCCTAAGTAACTGCTGCCAGCATTAAATATAAATGACAAAAGAATTACATAAACTAGAAGATCAGGAGCAGCAGTAATGTGCTTCATGGGAAATGACAGCTCACCCACTTTCAGCACTGTTTCCAAGGGAGCCAAGTCAAGCAAGATGAGTAAGTTCAAGTGACTTATCCCTCTCTTAGATCCCAAGCAGAAGTTCTATGGTATTTTTCCCCTCCTTCATCCATTGAACAAATGCCAGTTTTATTATAACCCCATGCCTGAGTTCACATACAGTTCTAAAGGCAATAGTTCCCCTTAGTTCACTCATTAAATAAATCACTAACAAAACAAAGCTGATCTGCAAAAGTACACATTTCTCTTCCACTGCATTTTAAATAATATTTCATTTTCCTCTGCTAGTGTCAGTGCCTTCACAGACAAACTAGCCCCACTTCAGTTGTTTTTATTGTGATAGTTCCTTTCTTCTTTCCCCGTCTCCCCTTTTTTAAGCTTTAAACATTCTCAGTACTATGAAGCCTTTAATTTAATGTTAAGTGGGAGAAACAATAAAAAATAGGAATGACTTCTCAGATGGAAGAGAAAAACCAAGCAGAAGTGTTTCCTAGTTAGGAGGAGATTGCAAATTAAGAGATGTATAGACCAAGACAAGGTACATTAACCTGTAGGTATACACAAGGGCCCAGAGAATGGGACTGAGGTCCACACTTGTAGGTGTGCAGCAAAAGAGCTATCCCCAGACATGAGGATGATGAAAGGATGATGAAAGAGGATTCACAAGGGTTAATTTCAATCTTCTATGAGTCCAGGAAACAAAAAAACTATGAACTACTAACTGGTACGAGTAATAAAAATGAGTACTAACTGTCCTCAGCTCAAGCAACCTTGCAAATTGAGTTCTGTTTTCATGGTGGACCATTTACAACCTTTCAAAAATTGTTTTTCCTCACATGTCACTTTTTGCAAATGTGGTGTTTCCTTTCTCCCCACTTTTTTTTTTTTTCCCCCTAATGTAGGCCTCAATTCATGGCTTGGCTTATTGATTTCATAGCTCCAGTCTTAAGCAAAAGAAACATACATAGAATAGCATAACACTTATTCATTATCTTTCACTATCAGGTAAATGCAAAGTGTGTTTGTGTTCAATAACCATTACAGAAAGCAAAAAGCACTCAGTGCTTATTGTAAACAGTAAGTTACCATCCTTTCCCATGTTTTTAACATTAGCAACAGAAAAACAATCCACCAATCCCTACACACGCATGCTTCCAGTGCTAGAGACTGCATAACACGTGCTCAGACTTTATCAATCCAGAAACAGCTTCAGCAATTTACCTTTCTTTTTCCATCATGATCTGCACGGGGCTGAGCTGGTTACTTTTATTGCCAGTCCCCAGCTGCCCGTAAGTGTTAGCTCCCCAGGCATAGAGCAAGCCCTCATCTGTTAGTGCTAGAGTGTGTGCATAGCCACAGGCAATCTGTAAGTAAATGTATAAAGCGTTACTCCTGAACCAAACACAGATGAGAAACAAAATATCGCACACATTACCTTCGCCCAGCTCATGGAAAGTATCTCAGGCATTCCTCACTCAGCACCACAATGTGGTACTTCACAGTACCTGCAGCTAACACAAGGTATGTTAGCTGTAGGTACTGCAAGTCTCAGCTTCATTAATTTAATTGGCCACTCCCAAGTAATTTACTGCACACTAGACAAGTCTCCCTAGAAGCTACCTGCTTTCTTTTCAGATGAGGAACACTGAACTTTTTCATCACATCTTGCAGTATTCTGAAAGTATTTCAGAGCTGGATTATTCCGAATACTGTATAGTATGAGTACTCTGTAATGAGGAGAGCTGCAGTTCAACAGTCAAAACCCTTCAACCCAACTTATCACATCCAACTCTACAGAACCTTCCCCAAACCCTAGGAAATCCCAAATTTTAGTTTGATTCTCTAGCTAGATAAAAAAACCCAACAAACCAAACTAAACCAAATCACCAAACAATCAAACCCACCCCCATGTCTCATCTTTTCTCTCCCCTTTCTTCTAAAGGACTAATTAGAACACTAGAATTAGAATACTTAGAACAAATTTGAACATCTGATTCGTTTGGTTTCTTGTCTTTGACCAGCACATTTCATTCGATGTTGTAACAAAAATGCAATTTGTATCCACAGCATAATTTACTAGTAGTTACAATAGCTAACTTTAAATCTTTCCAAGCATTTATCAAAGCGTTTCACAGCTTACTTGCACGTTGTATCAGCAAAATATAATCATTGTAGCTAAAAAACCCTCAGCACTGGAACTAGTGAAGTCTAGCAGCAGGTGCAATATTCCAAAGAGAGGGTTCCAGCAGAAGCTAGCAGCAGGAAGGCACTCTCACTCCCACGCTGGGCATACCTGGAGCACACAGACGCTGTGCAGCGCCGCCACTCTGCACGGTGTCAGCTGGTTCCCGTTGTTCCCCAGGCCCAGCTGACCATTGCCATTGTAACCCCAGCCATAAACCTGAGGGCACCAGGAAAACAACGTTTAGCCACTCCTCACTAGGAGTACGGAGCATTTAAGAATTACTACCAAGCACAAGCCAATTGTTACTAAAAAACTGTGTGCTATTTGAAGAGCAATACAGAGAAGGCTGAAAGATATTAAATAAACTGCAATGACCTACTGCACTCAACTTCTCCACCCTGCATTTGCCTTCTAAAGAAGCTAAAAACCATGTCTTTGAAGTACTACAAATTTTGCAATAAACTTCAACTACACCAAAACCTCTCCCATAGCGCATCAATACTTTGATTTTTATGCCATCCTTTCTCCTTGTTATTTTTCCTTGGTTTTCTTTGTTTTTTTTAAGGAGAACATTAAATTAGTTATTCTGATGGACTGATCAGTTTAAATGGAAGTCCCCAGTTTATCTCTAGTTCTTCCTTTAGTTTTGTTACAGTAGACACATCATGACATATGTAAATACAATGAAAGTCCATTTCAGCCCCAGGGACTTTACAGTCCTTCCACTCAAAAGGAGCTACCACCCTCTGTTTGGTGAAACAAAGTAAAATTGAGGTTACAGTTCATACCTAAAAGCAAGACAGCACTATAAACTTAAGTCAAATGGAACAGTTGCACAATGGGAAGGCAGTGTCCAAAAGAATGTTTTGGGTTTGTTGCTGGTAATTAAGCAATGTGTTTTAAAAACAGGATCAACCAATGTAACCTTGCAGAAAAATTAATTGTTTAATTGTGCATGCTTTAAAGAAATAAACTGAGAATAATGTAATGAATTAAAAGAATTTAACATAATTTATGTTAAATAATCTATTACAACATGAAGACAGACATGGTTAATACAACTGTTCAAATTCTTGCATTTGCAGATTCAGTAAGAATTGTGCTCCAATGCAGTTTTTGCCATAAGAAGGAATATTGAAAGACTGCATCTCCAGTTCCTTGCAGCGTTTTCCTGCAGCTGGTCTCACAGAAGTTGTCAGAATAACTCTGTCAATACAGCCCTAACCTGAGCGCTCCCTGTCAGCATTTCTCCATATTCAGACACCAACCTGGTAGATTCAGGTAATAGAGAATGCAGCAGCAGCACTTACCTCACCATTGTTTACTACAGCCATGGAGGAGGTCTGCCCACAAGCAATGCCAACTACAATTTTACCCTGCAAGCAGTTGGAAACTCTGCGAGGAGTTGGCTGGTTGGCTGTAGATCCAGATCCAACTTGTCCACAGTTATTGTAGCCCCAAGCATACAGCTGTCCATAAAAATAAACAAACAAAACCACACAGTTTAAAGCTTAATAACAGTAATTATAGCAATAGATAATCTTCCTGTAGTCAGTACCAGATCGGGTAAACTATCCTACTTAAGCTAAAATGCTTAAAGTTCATTTTCAACAGATGAAAATTATAAACAGCATTAGGACTCATTTTGCAAATAGGAATATAGCACTTTTTCCATCTTATTGCAGCAGACTAAAACAGAAAACAAAAGGAACACCTTTCCATAATAAATACAAGTCAGACTGTAAGACAAAGAGCATAGTGATTGCCTTTATAATTTCATGATGTTGGAAAAAGGAATGCAAGCCAGAATGTAATTTATTTCCCAGACATGCTTTAACTCCTCAGTTTAGAGCTATGTACTTTTCTTCATAGAACTCTAAACCAGGTTACTGCTGGACACTCATCATACCTCTTCTACATCTTTCAAGAGCTGTGAAAGAACAGGGTTTTGTCAGCCCGTGTTTCAGTAGTTTAATTCTCTCTCAGTGGCATTAACAAAAAAACCCCACAATTTCTGTCAGTTTAAAGTTTCAGGTGGCAAACTAGTACTAATACAAGCAAAAATATGAGTTCCTTTTATCTGAACGTCAGGAAGACAGGGAAGTAGTTTGCTATAAAAAAATTTTATAACTCTGTGTTTTCAGTGCCTTCAATTTTTATTACATGTATACACACTCACAGCTGGCACAAAACTGTTTCTGATGGTTCATTCTCTGGTGCTTCACCCAGTTCAGAAGTTTGCCCTCTTGGAAACACCTTCCACAGACATGCTTGGGAGCACAAGCACACTGATAGGTACACTCGTGAGAAGCCTACACATCCTTTGGTGCCAGAAGCTGCCTGTTTACTGCAGCACCAAACCAAGAGTCATTAAAAGTCATTAAAAACTAACATCTCCATCAGCACCAAAAAAAACCCCCAACCCACTAAAGACAAGAACAGAAGACTCCCCACCAACACAACTCATTCACAATGAATAACATGAAGTAAAGAATCTGTTGTTTGTTTTTTGTTACTTCTAACTCGTGGATCTTGACTCCTGTTGAATATTTGAAGATGTTTTATAAAATACTTTAATTTCAATAACAGCAAATATTCAGATAGAGAATCTCAGAAGGCAGATCAAAATGCCAAAGGACTTGCCAGAAAAGCATGAATGTCTGCATTCCTTTAATGCTATCATTAAAATACTTTTTTTAAAATTTGCACTGCACTGAAACTGCACTGAACCATACCAACAAATTATGCCAGGTATTTTCACAAATACTTCCAACTTCAACATCTCCCTGAGGTTTCAGGTATATCAGGACACAAGGGGGCTGGCAGCCAAATCTTTTTTGTAAAGCTGCTTAACACATTTTGCTGCTTTCAGTGCACTCAGTTCTGGTAAAGGCTCAGAGTACAAACAGACCAAGTTACTGCAAGGTACACCAGGGATGGATTTAAAGTACATTAACGAGCCCCACTGGAGAGCCAGCTGCAGGTACAAACCCCATGGTCAACACAAAGAAACTTCCCTGCTTCCACTGAGATTTCAAGCATGTCACAGTTATGACAAGAGACAGCATGGCCTTCACAGGCAGCTACCACACAGCAGCTGGCACCTCTAGTGTAAGTGATGTGTGAATGCCCTCTCCTTCCTGCATGCTCACTAAGTTTTACAGTTTAACCAAGTTAAATATGACAGCACAAAATCTTTCCTAAGTGTAGGCTCTTCTTTCAGATAAAACACACACCACTTAACCAAATCTCTCTTTCCTACTCTTAAAATACTTGGGCTTACTGGTGCACTATTATTCCATACTGGACCACAACACCGACATGCTCAGATTACCAGGATGAGGAGAACTGTAGTTTCCCTTTTCACTGTTGAAAGGTTTTAAAATTAGAGCTTTTCTTTTGTTAGTGCACAGTTGAAACCAGATTTTCCACTGTGCACACGTTGGTCAAATCTGCATAACTGGAAACTAATTGCATGTGTTTCCCACGACACATAGCCTGGAGCCACATAAACGAACAGCATGGAGCAGACTTGGATATAAACCAAGTGCTCTTTCATCAGCTACACACCAAGGTATTCAGAGGTGCACAGAGCAGCATTCTTTTGCAGTACCAGTGTGGAAATGCAAGACATTTCTACAAGAAAATGACTAAATTCTAACCCAGTAAACACAAATTCAACACACCCCCTAACTAAGAGAACTGCAAGCAAATAAATTACATTTTGCACCTCACAAACCACTTCACCTCTAAGTGGCATATCTTTCTAGTCTCGCCCCTGTGAGAGACACAAAAGTTTACTAAGTTATATTTCCCTTGGATTTCGGATTGCTTTTTTTTTTTTGCAGGGGAGGGCTAGTAATTTGGTTTAGGGTTTTTTTTTTTAGTTGCTTTCAAGTCTGCTCTGAAGAAAAGGACATTGTAGTTTGAGGCAGCAGGAGAAAAGGTTATGTTTGTAATAACACTGTAGAAATAGAGAGAAGTTCAAACTGCAAGGTCACCTCCATTACTCACTTCAGCAAGGAGATTAAGAGATTTGAAAAGGTTTCAACTTACATCCCCATCCAATGAGAGTGCCATGGAATGATGAGAGCCACAAGCTACTTCCACCACTTTCTTTATTAACAGATTTGTGCAAACTTGAACAGGAGTAATGCCCTGATTGGTTGTGCCATTTCCAAGTTGGCTGTAACCATTATGTCCCCAAGCATACACTTCACCATCTGTAAAAATATTTGTGATGAAAATGACTAAAAATTCCAGAGAGGTTAAGACAGAATTTTAAGAAATTAGAACATACCAACATGAAGTTGAAAGGATGTTAACAAAAAGTGAAACTATTACAAGAATCATCTGTATGCTAGAAAATCATACACTTTGTTTTATATTCATGTATCACAGCATATCCTCTAGATTGTGGAAATACAATGGAAGTGCACAGGTAAGACAGTACATGCTACAACCTCAACATAATGGAAATGGAAACTTTACTGATTACAAAATCCATTTTCTTCCACTTAAGACCAACAGGAACCGCTTAGTGCACATTAGTCAGTTAACAAGTTAATACAATTACACCATAATCCATTCCTGTTAAATGCAAGTGGAACTTAAAATCTTTAACTTATGTTTCAATACTAAATGTTAATTTTCTACCTTCAGTACAAAGAACAACATGGGGTCCACTTCCATAACTGAGACTGGAGATCTTCTTTCCACATAAGGCTTCTAATTTCTTTGGTACTATTGTGCTCTGATTATCTCCAGTTCCCAAACAATTACTGCAATTCAGTCCAAAAACAAATACCTGAAAAACAAAAGAACACTCACTTCAAATGTTTTATACTCAGGCATGCACAGCTGTATAATACTCAGGTCTTCATTAACTGGGGACAGAGTTTCACCTTGGACCTCCAGGGGCCAGAGACTTCCGGCATGGAAATTAACAATCTCAAGAGTCAGCACAAGGGCACTTTGGATGTTAACTGGTGAGTCTGAATCAGACTAGTACAGTCCTGGAAGTTAGGCTTTTTATTTTCAGGAGCTGCACCATAAAAAGTCTGAAACTGTGAAAAGTGGAACACACCATCTTATTTTAAAAGCAGCTTGCAAATAGCAAATAAAGCATAAGCATGTAAAGAGCTATACTGTGGGAGGCTCATCCTACAGGCACTTATTGATAGAACTTGGGCGGTGGGGGGAAATCTTTCTCTACCCAGAAAAACCTTCCCACTAATACATCCCAGAGCACCTGGCTTGTTTTCTTTCAGCAGCACTGTGCTAACTCAATGTGTTTCTGAATCATTAAAATCTACAGATCATCTTCCACGGTATTTTTTACTTAGCAAGCCATAACCTCATTTTCCAGCTTCATACCTGTTTGCACTTAACTTCAAGCTACCACACCTTTTAAATTCTGCCTGTCTTCAAAAGTGCATGTAATCCACCCTGGCCTTTGCCATGTGAAATTTTTCTAAACAGTCCATTGACATTGTCCCCACACAAAACTTAAAAAAAAATATCAAAAGTTACATCCACTAGGTTTGGGAAAACACAAATTTCCCATAATGCTTTTGAGAAGCTATCAATCTACAAACATTCTGAAAGCAGCTAGATGTGGAGCAGGCACCCAGCTCGATGGCAGGCTCACCTCGTCGTTGTGCGTGATGTAAATGGCTTCGTTGGCCGACGTTCCGAACACACACGCCTTCCGAATGGAAGCGATTTCTTGGGGGGACAGCAAGGTAAAAATTGGCCACTTGCCTACATCCACCATGATGCTGCTGTGTGTCATGACACTTCTACATCCAAGAGGACATTGCTGTAACAAAAAAAACACCCAAAAAAGCTTATCAAAAACAGTATTTTGTGTTTTCATTAACAGAAAAAAATAAATTCCTTTACGTGGAGAAAAAAAGACATGGAACACTGAAAGTAAATATTCTATTCTGTATGAAGTATGTAATTGTATTTCCATGCATTTAGGTGAACAAAAAGCTAGTCACTGGAAAAACAGATTCTTTTCTTAACAGAGTATTTAAGTAAACTATATCCAATACAGCTGAACATCTGCTCTTTAACAAGCAAACTTATTAAAAATTTGTGATCTAGCAAATATCCACTGGTGGCAGAATGAAATTCTGAGGGAATTTTCAATGGGGATTTCAGCTGCAATTCCAATTTATAAAATTTTCACTTGTGAATTTTTTCTGTAGTCTTACAAGTTACAAATGCCATGTCAGCAAGCAATTGATACATATGTGAAACACGCAAATAAAAACAAGGCTGGAGCTGCTGTGAACACGACCCAAATCTGCCATCTCTTGTGTAATCAAAAGCTGTTATGGTCAAAAAACATTTGTGAGATCAGGAAAGCGTGAGCTTGTGCAATTAGGCAGTGAAACATAGCAGAGAACTGCAATTAAGTAAAATTTCCATAATCTGTTACTTAGAAACAAGGTAGATCACGTTAACAGCTGGAAACATGACAGGGTATAGAGCTGTTTGCCAGTGAACACAAATGTATACACCCCATCCTTCTCCAGTGCTCCCTCTTCCCAGTTTCCTCAGAACAACTGCAGCAGCTCAAGAGCAAAGCTGACAGCACAAACATCCTTACTGAGGCATTCAACCCTGCACACAGCATCACTCACACCCTGAAGGGACTCTGCCACTCACAGTCTATGATCCATGCCCAGGGCCATCAGCAAGTTTTGTGAAATGTGGAGAGCATTCAGTGAAGAATTGCACAGAATGTCAGTGACAAGACAAATCTTCATAAAACAGTAAAAACCAAAAAGGCAGGGAAGCATTCCATGGGTAAGAATTACAGTCCCTACCCAGATGCCATCCTCACATCAACATTTAGTTCTTTCCTTTTCATTTGTTTGCTTCAGTGCAACCCAATGCCCCCATTCTTTGCTGTGTTGCTTTCAAGTCAGGCTACCTCTTGATGATACCTGGGTACCAGATATGGATAACAGTGAGAACACAAGACAGCCTCTCTCTGCTCTTCTTCTGATGCTTGGTTCTCAAAACTGTGCTGACAACCAAGGCTTGGCTTCAGAAAGCCATTTAACAACAGCAGTCAACAGTTATTCAGTGCAGATGTTTCTTGGAAAAAGGGAGTTTAAAAAAAAGTAGCAATAATAATAAAAAAAGTTCAAGAAACACTGAGGTCACTGTGGAATTACGTCCACAAAAAAAAAACCTAACACAAACAAAACCCAGGCAGGGTTGCTTTCTTATCAGATTTCATAACCTTGATCCAACAAATCCAGCTCTGCTCTACAGGTACCTCTCTTATTAAGCTTGACTTAACTCTGCAGTTCACATTTGAAGCAGGTCTTGAAAACATCTGAAATCTCCAGACAGCAAATTCATAACACATTTATTTATAGAACAGCTTTTTTTTTTTTTTTTTTTTTAGGTCTACCTGATGCAAAGGCATAGCACATTCTATACAGCTAAACAGGCTTGGATGCATTTAAGCCTTCTTAATTTCTAGTCCAGTTACAAGCACAGGCTAGTGAGCTGCTAAGATCTATTACTTCACTTTGGCAAGTCTTTTGAGGCATGACACTACCAATCAATTAAAACAAGGCAATTACTTGTTCTTTTGAGCAGACCAGGGAAGTGTCCCTTCTGACTTCACCTATTTAACTTGCCTCATAGAATATACAACTGCCAAAGCACAAACATGTCAGCCTGGATATTAAGACAATTATTTTCTTCTCTGAAGTAATTTTCAACACAACCTGTGAAGTTAGGACAATGTTTCCTATTTTGCCAGAAAATATCCTAGAAAACTGACAAGTTTTACAGTACCCAGAGAAGCTATTCTTCACTATAAGTGACAAGTGTAATATGTGTTTTCTTTTCTCTCCCTTCCTGATCTGTGTACTAGATCTCTAATCCATTTGACTTGTTCTGCTCTGCATGACTCAGTTAATCACTGCTCTTTGACAAAACCTTTTCAAGCACTTCCAAAACTTATGCAAGTTATGCTGCACTTCCCACACCTCACAGCTCAACCTGACATCGTGTCAGGCAAACTAATATCGATCGACAAAAGCTTTCAAGCACAGAGACTTCCCAAACTGGAGATATGAGCAATTAACTCCATCCACAGGTGAAGATCCTTACAATTGTTAACAGGTGTTAACATTGCTTTATCCAAAACAACATGTATATTTTCAGCCATTTCAACTGTTTACAACAATTCTGCAGTTATTTCAGAGGGTTTCCTCAAAACGTTCTTAAGGACAACTTATCTGCCACTGGCAAGTTTATTCCTTCAATAAATATCAATCCTAAAGTCTATTCAGGTTTAGCAACCAATGAAGGTTCACAAAAATCCTTAAAGCAAACAAACAACAAAAAACCCTCTCTTGCCTTTTATGTAATATGTACTGTTTCTCCTCAAAGACACACTTTTCCCTACTCTTGAAATATTAACTATTGTCCTTAGATTCTGCTACTTGCTAGAGTATCTATCATCATTGGCTTTCAACATTTCTGTGCCAGCAACAGCAGCTATTTTCCTAATTATCCTTTTGTCTAAGGGAGAGAAATTACACACAAACCTGAAAGTTCTGGGCATTATACACTGACCACTGTTTCTTAACTGTAATTGTGCATAGAAAGCTGATTTAACTACTTATTCATCATTTTCCACAGAAAACAAGTGCTCCACCGAGGTAAAAGCACCACCTTTTTTCTCTCTAAAGACACATTCCTTAACAACCCCAGCCTATTTCCTAGTTTTCCAATAAAAGTTCTGGCAGTCACAGGAAAGGAAAAAAAAGTCTACAGTGAGGGGAAAAAAGTATCTGAGGAATCTATTTTTAAATGTAGGAGGTGTCAGTAAAGTAACTCAGCATTATCAAAACTGAAACCAAATTGATTCCAGCATCCTGTAAGACAGACTGCACACTTCCCAAAAGAGCAGATGCTCTGTGGTACCGTGAGTGACCCTTCACACCAACCACACTCACACTTCATCCCTGCACAACATCTGCCTGAATCTGAGGGGGTACAGGCATATGCAGAGCTTCCTCTGGGCAAATCCTTGCAATGAAAGGCTGAGGATCCAGAAGACTCCAGACACAGCACTGCAAGCAGTAGCACAGAGAAACACAGCATCCTTCACTAACCCTTCCTGCAGGGTGTCAGCCCCACACCTAAGGTTATTTACTTTCCTGATAGGACCCTGCTACATCACACACTGTGACGTGGCTACACCTCAGCTGAGAAGTCTGTAAGAGCAAATGTACCCAAGAGCCCCAAGCAGTCAAGGCATTTTAATCTGCATGCTACCAGCTCTCTCAATATATTAGCTCTCAGATTCTGTGTGCAACAAGGCAGCAGTGGCTCTGAGGAGGATCTGTCATATAACAACACACTGCTCTTAAGTTAATTGCAGTAAAAACCTTATGAGTATAAAACCCCTGAGCTCAAACTGGTTGCTCTAGTTCCTTTCAGAAACACTGCATGCCACCTCTCAGCTGTTAATTTCTGCTGCATGATGCAGAAATAAACAATTATACAACACAAAGCTTTATTTCTGCTGCAAAATCAACCAGCAGAGGGAGTTTACATCAACAACACCTCTTCTCACGGCTCTGACATCTCCAAAACGATCCAACCACTTCAGTATCCAAACAGGAACAGAAACAGAGATCACTCCTTGAATTTCGCTTAGACTAAAAATAAGCAAGAAAGGGCGACTCGTAGAAGAAAAGAAACTGAACTGGCCGCATATTGTGATGAAAAAGAAATTGACCTCGGGGTAGGCACCAACATTAGGGGGAAAACATGTACATCTGCTCACAATTTAAAAAAGCCACACACTTTTGGAGCCACAGGCCCCTCAAAAAATTTGTGCTAATCTGCTGCCGACACATTCATCTCCTCAGTAATTTGCTTACTAAATAAAAAACCTGCGGGCCGATTCACAGTGGCACATGAAAGACAAACATAAATCCCTGCCTTTTTTTTTTTTAAAAAAAGGCAGCATTTACAAAATGCTTTGTTAAAATGATTTTAGATACCGTTCTACAGAGTTTATAGTTCAGCCAAATAAATCCACGCTGGATAGAACAATAACCTAACACAACATCCTACCGGGAAAACAGTACCAATTGTCCTCACAACAAAAAAACTACAGTTAACTCCTCAAAGATTATCCCCTTATTTGCAAAGGCTGTTGGAACACAATGGCATATTTGTTTGTTTCACTCTTTTCTCAGGCTCCAATGTTGCAGTTTATTCCAGCCAGGCAGCCCTACTCCTTCCTGCACAGAAAAACTGCAGGCTCAGGCCTCCGTTTCTCCTAATTGTCTTTGGGAATTATGAACAGCAGTAAGAACACAAAAGCTGGGATATCTGGCTTTAAAGCAACACAGAGTGACTGGCACATTTAATCCCTTTTTAATTTGAAGTACACCTTAACCAAGGAAGAATCAAATCCTTCACATCTCACCGATCTACCCCCAGTCAACGTTTGCTTTTTTTTGATTTCACATTTCAACATTGAGAAGGAATATGGAAACTATGTACTATTATTATTATATTAACAATACTATTGATATTAAGTAGATGCATGAACCAAGTGACGTTACTGAGGCATTCTCCCTGCCAATGAAGAGACTACTCCCTGAAAACATGTGCCTTAACTTACTTTCCTTGGACTTTCCAGAGCAAAATTTCTATGGCAAAACTCATGTGTTTCAAACCTCTACACAATTTATTTTCAGATGCCTTTAATAAGCCATACAGGAGAGGAAAGAACGGCTGATCCAAGGGCTGGCAACCAGACCTCCTGTTTGCTTTGAGCAACCAGCTGAGAGAGATAAGCAAGCAAAGGGCACCATCATGCACGTGAACGCCACTGAACATGACAGGTTTAGCCACAGGAAACCACCCTTATGAGGATGACAGTCACCCACCCACCGTAATAAACCTTCAATTACAAAACTGTAACTACAACCATGCTTTGCTTTATTTTTTTTTCCCCTACGCAGAGCCATTAGCGCAACTTATCAAATCCATTCACTGAGGACAAGACATCTGCCAAAGCAACGCCTTTCAATCGGATGCATAGAGAGATAAGCATTCAAGGGAAAACATTCATATTAAGGCACTAAAGAATGAATGCACCTTTAAACAGCTTCCAAAGTTTTTCCTAAAAAACTCTGTGCTCCAAACGCATTCCCATTATGATGCCTTGTCCCTTTCTCTTAATCCCACCCCTTGTCGGAAGGATTAAAGCCCATTTTGCCTTCCATCAGTAGAGGACAACACAAACGGTCACTTCAACTTTCTAAATCAGAACCCTGCAAATTCCTTACAAAACAGGTAAATATTCCCTTACTGTTAAATCTACAAGAGCTTTCTAAACCGGAACTCCGCAAGTTCCT
Organism: Illadopsis cleaveri; assembly: GCA_013399915.1. Classification (NCBI taxonomy): domain Eukaryota; kingdom Metazoa; phylum Chordata; class Aves; order Passeriformes; family Timaliidae; genus Illadopsis; species Illadopsis cleaveri. The sequence continues at coordinate 346,027 of VXBB01014828.1, forward strand.
TTAAAAAACAAAACAAAACAAATACCCCTTCAGATTAGAAGAAGCGCCTTGAAAAGCCCAACAAACACTGTAAATGTTCATAGAAAGCCCGGCGAGGAAAAACAAAAAGCGTTGA